>JAMYHI010000159.1:0-42551 GCA_025531525.1 Pichia sp. P7020A
AATGAACACAAATCAAGGAGAGAGTTTGTCAGGTTGTTGGAGGAATACTCGTCAGCTGGAACAATTGCTATATCGCTATTCTCTAGATGTTGTCTCTTATATTCCTTCTCAACAACGAGACGAATAGAGTCATAATATTTTGCTTCCACAACACTTAACGGTGCATCGTTTGCTTTCAACAAATCTGCTTGGATTCTTAAAGCCTTGTTCTTCAAACTGTAAGTAGATATTTCTGACCCAGATTCCTCTTCAAAATGTTTGACGATATCAAAAGCACGATTTATCACGGTGTTCACTTCCAGGTAGTTGGACTCCTCGCATGTTAGAGCGTATCTGAAAAGGAGATCGCAGTAAACGGAAACGTAGTTTAAATTCTTTTTGCCTTTGAACCATCCTTCAAGCTCATCAATAGTAAGAAGAATCTTTTTGATATCATCGAAGGTATCACTCTTGTCGTATATTAGACCATTATCCTTTGCCAATGATTTGATACACTCAAAATAATTAATGTTAGCGGTGCCCTCTTCCAGCTTGATATACTCATTTACTAGACCCGTCTTGAACTCGGTATTTACCGAGAATCCGAATTGCCAACATGACGGCTGGAGGGTTTCTAAGTAGAGGTTCGTGAGTACAGTAAGCATAACATTGAAAAGAAAATTCAAGATGGTGAATGCGACAATAAACAAGACAACTCTGTACTTCCATTGACTACTACCGTTTTCCTTCAACATATTTCTGAAAATCTTGATGTTGGTTCCCACTTTCCAGAACTCCGCATTTTTGGGCCTTGATGTGTGAAAGAGGCGTTTGGTTACATGTGCAATAATGAGAGATTTGTTTCGTATCGGAGTGGGCTTTTTGTAACCTGCTGAAATATCAGGTGTGTGTAGAGAATGAATCTGTGATAAAGGTCTAAGAAAAAATGCTGGAGAGCCTAATTGGATGGGTTTTTTTCCACCGCAACACAGACCGATACCAATACCACGTCTCGCAGTTTTGAGAAACATGCTTCTTGAGCTTATAATCTCCCTCTTTGTGACTTGTTCAAGAAATGCACTGACGAAAACAGTTGTACCCCGGATCTCGGATTCATCAAATTCTTGTAAAAGCATCAAGTTAAAAAAAATCCACGAAATGAGAAAATCGTATTTCTGCGAATCTGGGAGATTCCGTCACCTATCTTTTGGCGAGCTGCTACCCTTTACGTATATACGCTTAGCTACTCTTCTAATTTAAGACAAAAGGAACTAATGTTTGTTCTAACTTTTGATATTTTTGTTTGGGCTGTATGTAAATACACATGCTAAGCAAAATAGTAAGCATGTTGTTCACTTCCGCTAAGCAAGTTTATGTTAATTAAGTACGCGCACATGAGTTTCAGTTATTGTTCAGTTACTTGTATACACAAAAGAAATTAAAAAGATAGTTTTTAATGGAGAAAATGTTTTACCACTTCTGCATCTTCGTGAAGGTACCCCTCTCTTCCTGCTCTTTGATTGATTTCATCTCTATACTTTATGTCATTGCTTCTGCACTGTCTCTTCAAGTTGTGTTCCACGAAGCAATGTCTGAAATGAGCAATCAAACAGTTCTGCAGGTCATCCTTCTCAGTATCAAGGACAATTTTGTGGGCCTTTTCACATTCGGTACAGTAAGCGACAGGTTCATCATTGATTTTACCAATCACTGGCAAAGGCATCTCGTAACCTGTGGTGTAAACACCGTGGTCTTTGCAGACGTGATGTTGGTAGGCAGCTGTTGATGCAGTGTGGAAAATAGTATCTAATGCCATGTCCTTTGAGAATGGACAGTAGGGACACAAGAACTGTTTCTCGACCTCTTTCCCGTTACTTGAAACTCTATGTCTATAGACAAAGGAGTTGTAAAAGTTTTGCTTTTGCCCACACCATCTCAGAGCAAGCATCGTTGAGTCACGAACAGTGTTGGCTTTGTAATACCACCCATCAACACCTTGCAAAGACTCAAATGCGCTGACTTCGATGTAGTTAGGCAGTAATGCGGCAACCACTTTCTTTTTGTATTGCTCTGCTGGGATCTCAACCAGTTTGGTCTGCTCCCTAATTTGAGCAAACTTTATGAGTGTTTCATGATACGTTTTGCTCTCCATAATAGTATTCCAGTATTTTGCAGCTCTGTTGTAGTACTCAGGACAAAACTGGGGCTTTGCTCTTTTTTGCTTTGGCTTCTTGGGAGAGAAAGGTTTCATAATTGGGAATTTGGTTATCATAAAACCTTTGGCTGTTGACTTTGCAGGCGAGTTCTGTTTCTTTTGAAATACTAGTGTACCAAAGAATGCCTCCTTATGGCTATGTTTAGATTGGATGGTCTTACCTAGCTTTCTTTGAACTTGGTTTTGTGCCTGAACATTAGCATAAAACGGCAATATTTCATTCTTATTTGACTCTGCAAAAAGCTTTTCAAGTTCGGCATCAAAGTCAAAAGTGGGAGTGGAAGCAGAGGCAGGAACGAAATGGTCTTCCGGAGATATGCTGAGCTGTTGATTTCCGAAGGAATGCTCCGATTCCGTCAAAAGGGAATCAAAGTCAAGATTCAGAAAGTCTTCATCTGCTTCATCATCGGGAAGAAGTGGGTTAAACAAGTCCAAATCGCTAATCGTTAAAGGTACTACGTGGAGTGGATTTAAGTCTTGTTTGATCGCCATCAACTTAAAAGCTTCATCGATCTCAGCATTGAGAGTTGCGTCAAAAGAGGAAGTAAGGGAGGATGGTGAAAATGTGCCATTGACCTCAGTGAGACCAAAATCATTCTCAAAAAGTGCATCTGGAGGGCATACGTTGCAGACAGTGTTAGCGAAAGACATCATGAGAAACAAAAAGTATTTAGATGTGAGCAAAGAATTCCTTTTTGAATAAAGAAGGGGTAGCACTAACTGAAGCGGTAGTTGCTACTAGAGGAGAAGGAAGAAGAGAGGTACGAATGCATGGATAACTTTGAAACTGCTGTTGAGGAATAGACGTCTCCTTTTATACTCTCTGATCCCAGTCTGCAGCTGGGGATAGTATTTTTTCTGCCATGCCATTCTTCCCACCAATGAGAGTTCAGCACTGCACACATAATGCCCCCGATCCGGCCATTTACGTTACCGCATCCGGAACGTCTCTCCAAACTACCTTCCCGAAACGGTAACTTGCGCCTTCCCAATCGGGAAGAAGTTCTGGTTTTCATGCTGTGGGCAATTTCGTGTTTTCGCTTTTCGCGTCGGAGGCTCAACGCCTAAATACGGGACCATCGCACGTGGACGAGTCCTGTTAGCGAGCATGTGCGTGCTCTGTGCTCTCTGTAAACTAACTCACGTCTGGGTGGCTCAATAGCTTGCTCAGCTTGCTCAGATTGCTTTTGGCACATGCTTGCACTAGTGGCCCAGTGGCCTAAGGGGCAGTCTGAATTCACATGCTCAACGGGGATGCCCTGGTGTTCAATTTCACATGCATCTGATCGAGATCAAGCGTAAGCACATGGCCTATAAGATGTCGAGGGCTTCCAGCTGACAGATGTTGCTCGGTGCTCACTGTATACTAGGAGAATGGCGTTCTTTGGGTGTGGTGCTTTCAGTAAACAGTCTCAACTTAACTTGACTTGCCATGGACGCAGAAAATTCAACATTTGCAGCACTGAAAATGGCTTCTGAAACTACTTTTCTCCCTATTTACTCATTGTCGATTGTTGGTGGTTTACTTGTCACTCTAGCCATAGTAACTTTGACAAATAGCTCAGCAAAGAATATTCTTTTATTCTCCTACCATTGTTTTGTGGCTCCTTTCACTGGAAAGGCAAAGAAGAAATCAAACGCTGCTGAAGGTCAGCAATCGGCTTTAGAAGCCTTCTATGAAGCACAAGCAAAGATCTATGATGCTACCAGACCATTTCTATTGAAAGGTAGAGAAGAATCGTTGCAGCTTGCCGTCTCACATTCTCATAAAAAGAAGGATCTTGTTTGGGTCGATGTCGGTGGTGGAACTGGCTGGAACGTTGAATACATGCACTCCATTCTCAACTTATCTAAACATTTCAAAGCTATTTACATCGTTGACTTATCTCCATCCCTCTTGGCTGTTGCAAAAGATAGGTTTGAGAAGCTTGGATTGAAAAATGTTCACTGCTTGTTGGAAGATGCATGTACTTTCCAAGTGCCACATGATTCCATCGACATAATCACCATGTCTTACTCCTTATCGATGATTCCTACTTTCCATTCTACAATTGACCACTTGCAACAGTTGTTACACAAAAATGGTGTCATTTGCTGTGTTGATTTTGGTGTTCAGTCTGAGGCAACAACCGTTGGTAGAGTTAACACTGTCGGTGGTCTGACAAGTAGACACATTCCTTGGATTTTCAGAACCTTCTGGAGAACTTGGTTTGAAGCTGACAGAGTTTTCCTAGACCCCGCAAGAAGAGATTATTTGGAATATAAGTTTGGTACCCTAAAGTCTTTGAACTTGAACAACAGAACTCTCGGTAAGATCCCATACTATATTTGGCTAGGATGTGATAAAGACAGATCTCCAGCACTCTTGCACAGAGTCAATGCTTTAGCCACTGAATCCCCTTATCTTGCTCCTCAAGAAGCACTGGATGCCAAAGAGGAGCTGAAAACGAGTAAAGGTCACGAAGCAGCACTTTCGAACCAAATTAGAAACCTACCCTACCCATCAATTTATTACCAAGAAGATATCTACAGAGTTTACTATGATGAGCAGAGACCAGAATACAATCAATTCAACAACCAGTACATCTATGCCTTCACTTGGGAAGATCCAAGAGAGGACCACAACATTCTTAAGTTCAGCTCCGATGATGTCGTCCTTGCCATCACCTCTGCTGGTGATAACGTTTTATCCTACGCTTCCCTTCCGAATCCTCCCAGAAGAATTCACTGTGTCGACTTAAACCCATCTCAAGGTCACCTGATGGAATTAAAACTTTCAGCATTCAAGTCCTTGACAAAAGAAGAGGTTTGGCAACTGTTTGGTCTTGGTAAGATCGACAACTTCCTTGAACTGTTGGTTAGCAAAATGTCTCCTCACATGTCATCACATGCTTTCCAATATTGGTACGCCAATGGTCCAAAAACATTCAGTATCACTGGTAAGGGATTATATGACACTGGATTTTCTAAATGGGCAATCAGAATGGCAAGTTATTTGTTCTCTCTCACCGGTATCAAGGACGACATTGATGAATTGTGTAATGCAAAGACGATGGAACAACAATTGAAGATCTGGGAATCCAAAATCAAACCAACATTACTTAATCCAATCGTCTCCAAACTACTCGTCGGTAACCCTCTGTTCCTCTGGAAGGCTTTGGGTGTACCTGCCAATCAAGCTGCGCTTATGGGTCCTTCAGTCTTGAAGTATGTTAAGGATACATTTGAACCTATGGTCAAGAGATCCCTCATTTCTACAGATAACTACTTCTACTACCTCTGTTTACAGGGTCATTATGCAAAAAACAACTGTCCTGACTACCTTACCTCTCAAGCTTACAAATTATTCACCAAGAAAGAAGACAATCCACTCGATCGTATTAGAATCCACACAGATTTCCTGAATGATGTCTTTGCGCGTCTCACTTCGAACTCCGTTACCATTGCAATCATCATGGATCACATGGACTGGTTCTCTAAAGATGGTGCTGACGCAGATGCTGAAATCTCTGCATTATATCAAGCACTCGCTCCAGGTGGTAGGGTTATGCTTAGATCTGCTGCTGAAAAGCCTTGGTATATCGAAAACTTCAAGAAAATTGGCTTCTCTTGCGAAGCTGCTGGTGTTAGAACTCCAACTGAGAGTATTGACAGAGTGAACATGTACGCCTCAACCTGGGTCTGCACTAAGTTCGGTAAGAAGAGAAACATGAGTACTTTACAATTATAGTTATCTTGCTTTTTCTTTCTCTTTAGGTTCCTGTTTTGTGTATATTTTATTCCACTTTTTTAGCTACATCATAATTCCTTACTAAGCTCAAGTTCGATTCTATTGGCTGAAACTCAGCCATTAAGTATCAAAAAAAAAATGTTTTTTCGTAACATGGCCACCACTGCAGGTTTTGCTGACTGATCTATGAATCTACGTTCTTTATGTTGAAAGTGATGGTTTAAGCCAAAACTGACTTATCATATGAGAGCTAAAAGATCTCAAGTCTAGATTATCAAAACTAGCGAATAAATATTTCTCAGAAGATTTTGAAGTATGCATTGTTTTGATAAACGGATTGAAACAGTGATTTCCTTTTCCTCTCAGTGAAAACTCTTCACTGACAAAAATTCTCATTTATGAGAACCAATACTTTACCTCAGCTACACTTCCTCTACACTACATATCTTATCTAGTACTTTATATAGCTTTTGTAGCTTTTCCTTTAATACAGAAAACCATACTTAATATGGATTTACCTACTAGACTAGTTGGACTTCAACACTTTATGGTGATGTTATTGGAATCCGTAACAAGCCTACAGCTCTCAGTTCACCAAGTATAGTGCCAAAAAGAAATCTTACTCAGGAAAAGCATGTCTTAAACAAAATTAGAACTCTATGGTTTTAGATTTCACTGAATTTTTCAAAATTTGTCACGTGACCAAAAAACGTTGTAAAGAAAAAGTGAAATTTGTTTTCACAAATGACTGGATGGCCAAGTTGGTTAAGGCGTGCGACTGTTAATCGCAAGATCGTGAGTTCAACCCTCACTCCGGTCGATTTATCTTTTTTATATTTTTGTACGTTGATTTACTGCAAAGAAATTTAACTAATAACACAATAAAAGCAACCAAGAACAGCTCTCAGAGATTCACTGGATATCGACATTATGCTTATTTTCTGAGAATGACTTTAAAAGTAGCAATTTCGAATGCTTTGAGTTCAAAGTGGAACTTACCATCAGAAGAAGCCTCAACCTTTTCCTTTTCTTCTTCTAGCAAATTAGTTTTAAAGACCTGCTTCACCGGCACACCGATCTGAATGGATGCCTTGCTATAGCCACCAAGAGATTCATAGAGTCTTAAAATAATTGTCTGTGAGCCTTCAAACTTCTTTGGGAGGTTTTGCATGAGACCATTTTCATAGGAGACATCAGAATCATCCTCACCACGCTTGATGTTAGACAAAATAATGCTATCATCACCACAGATGGTGACCAACGATTCAAGATCTGATAGAGCATCACGCTTATCGGCAGCAACATAGAGTGCTGAAGGCATTCTCTCGTTGAACTCCCAGCCAGCACGAACAGTTTCTTTACCAAGTGGTCCTACATGAGGTAAGATTTCATACTCAAACTCATGAGTACCAATATCGGCCTTTTCATCAGGGTATTTCGGTGCTCGAAGTAAGGACAAAGTCATGATATTTCCATGAACAGAGCCACCATACTTGTTATTATTGATGATTGACACACCGTAATTGTAGTCTGAAAAGTCAACGAACTTATGCATGCAACATTCAAACTTAGCAACATCCCAAGAAGTATTGAAATGAGTTGGTCTTTTGGTGATACCGAATTGTGTCTCATAGCTTGCAAAATCGTTAGAAATAGCAACCGGGAATTGAACCTTCAAAAATTTGTAAATTTCATCCCATTTGACAGAACATTTGAACTTGAGAGCAGATCTCTCCGTGAGTTCATTTAAGCCTTCTAAAGAAATGACGGTCTTCATCTTACTGGTAGAAGATAATTCATGAGTAATTTCAAGTGCGCTAACTAGAGGACCATTATATTTGATTTCACACTTGGTTGATTTGGTGACAAGCTTGAATTTGTTCAAGGAATAGAGTTCTGTATCCCAAGCTGGGAAATTGAGTGGAGTATCGGAGAACATCACATACTGATTTCCACCTTTGATAATTTTACCGGGTTTAATGATCTCCCTCTCATTGACTAGATCGTACAAGCTGAGAATGATACCGTCAGTATTGATAACGGCTCTGATTTTGTAGTTTTCCAGGCAATAGTGACCATCATCATTCTGTGAAATTGAGGATGGGTACTTGATCTTGGACAATAAAGGCTTCATAACGGTCGAACCTGTAAATTTGAGCAAGAATTTACCAGAGTGTAATTTCTGAGAAATTGCCAACAAAGAGTTAGGAAGTGTTTCCACCACTTCAATGGATCTCTTTTTCCAAGGAAAAGAGCTCAATTTGATGAGGTGTTTGTACTCTTCGTTCTTTTCAGTGGAGACACCAAAGGATAATAGTGCATTTTTGATAAGCTTCTTTTCCTTAGAGACGACATTGGCAAGCATTGGCCAAACGTCCTCACCATAAACTTTATTGATACAGGAGCCTGGTAAAACATCATGGAACTGACACAAGCAAATATCTTGCCACAACTTTTCAATTTCATCAAGCGGATAGATGAACTTCTTCCCCAGAATGGATGCATATGTGGAGAAGAGTTCCACATTATGCATTAATAGCTCTACAGTTCTCATATAGTTTTTAACTTTTGCCTGTGTTGTGTATGTACCTCTGTGATATTCCAAATATAATTCACCTCTCCAAGATGGCAACTTTGCCCCATCATCTGTATCCTTGGTTAATTCTTTGTAGAAATCGTTGACAGTAGGACCCATCTCCACCTGAGGGAATTCACCGCCTGCAGTATCGGCAAAGCCACGACACCTTCTCAACTTTTCAATCATCTCCGGAGTTGGACCACCTCCGCCATCACCCTTACCAAAGAGCAACATACCCTTTTGATCATCGTAGAGATTGTGATGGTTGTGGACTGTTCTCTTGACGTCACCGTAGTTTGCATCTGCCGTGTACGTATTGTCTGGCGGCATGTGAACAAGAACTTGGGAGCAGTCGATACCGACCCAGTTGAATGAGTTTTGAGGGAAGACATTGATATTATTCCATGATAGCTTCTGAGTCAAGAACTTTGGGATTTCACATAGTCTACAAATTTGAGGAATTTGTGAGGAGTAACCAAATGAGTCAGGTAACCAAAAGATGTCAGATTTGGTGCCAAACAAGTTTTGGAAGTACCTCTGACCGAGCAAGAATTGTCTAACGAGACCTTCACCACTGGGTAAATTGGTATCGTTTTCCACCCAAGAACCACCAAGTGGTATGAACCGACCATCTTCTGCGGCCTTCTTCACCTTCTTGTATAATTCTGGATAATAGTCGATCAACCATTTGAAATGTTGAGCTGCCGAGGCAACAAATACGTACTCTGGATACTTTTCAATCAATCTCAATTGAGAAGACCAACTGCGAGCAATCTTAGTTTTGGAAGTTGCAAAATCCCATAACCAGGCGGTATCGATATGACAATTACCAATGGCATATGCAGCATTGAATTTGTTCAAAGTCTTCTCCTTGAAAACTCTCTCGGAATCAATATTCTCACCAAGCATCTCTTGGGCAATGATTCTGCATTTCTTCACAGTATCATAATCCTCAGAGTCAAATTTATCCATAATCCGGTTACACACCTCTCTAGCCTTATGCTTCTGAGGTCCACCATTCTCTCTAGCGGCATCGCTTAATACCCAAAAGTCATAATACAATGCCTTGGCATCCCTATTATATTGCACGAGTTCGCACATCTTGAGCGGATATTCATTAGCGCCTGCACCAAACATGGAATTGCAACCACACTCAATGTAAAAAACGGCAGTAGCTCTTTCCTTCTTCAATTTGAAAAAATCCAATGGAAGTATACATTCCGTTCTTTCACCTTCACCAGTGAGACCCTGTAATGGACAACCTTGCAAGTCGAATACCATGGCTTCACAACCGGCGTCAAATTTGAATGTCAAATCTTCATCACTATCACGAATTTGATCGAACCAGGTTTTCAAAATCCGGATCTCCACTTGTAACCAATGAGAGCTCCATTTAGGTTTCATAATGAGTGTCTTACCTGGTGTGAATGGCTCAAATTCGTCTAATTTATTTGGAATCACATCTTTATATAGTGGTTTAGAAACTCCTGGAGCTGCCCAATGTTTCACCCAAATACCACATTCATCATTACATTCGTCAGGAGTGACAGTATGTGCCAGTGTGAGTCGTTCACGGTTGTAGAATCGAGGAAGGTTTAGTTGCGCATAGCCGCCATTGGGATCTATGAATTGGCGCAGCCTGTTCTCGTAGATGCTGTCGACGGTTTTGAATGTCGGGACATCTCTGTGAGTCGGGTATCCACCAGCACTTTGATTGTACTGTTCTTGTGACATGGCTGTTTTGTGTGATATCTCTGAGAAGGGGAAACAATGTAGTAGAGAGTGGTAAGGAAAGTGGTGAACAAGAGCCAGAAGCCAGAAGCAGTCAGATAAGCCCACTTGTGGTCTCATGTCTCATCTCATGTCTCTTCCCCGCAAAATTGCCGGAGTTCGCGGTAGGCTATTTTTCTGCTAGCTGCAAGCTCTACGTGTGTTAGTTAATGAGTCTATTCTATTGAGTCTAATATAGGTATAAAAATAAGTAAAAGAACGGCCGCTGCTAGGTATCTCGATGTTTATATAGTATGGCATTGCGGTACATAGCAAGCCAAGCTAAGACAAGGCAGGGCGAAGGGAACGGGGGAAGTCAAACTGTAACAGCAAAATGTGAGGCAAGCAAATTATCTCCTCTAGTAGAAGATAACGTTAGCTGAACCTGAAGTGACAGTGACGGTACATCCATCTGGAGATGAGAGTTGACCGTTGGTGTAAGAACAATCACCGTTGATGGATGAACCTGGTGTCGCTTCAATCTTGATGTTGTAGTTTGCTGCATTACCGTTGTTTGGGTTAGGAATGAGGGACAAGTAAGTGAGGCCGTTAGTACAACCTGCACCAAGAACAATTGGAGCCCAGTTACCAACACCACTACCTGCAGAACCCCAAACACAACCATCCTCAACACTGACGCCGGCGTTGTTGACATAATATTGAGAAGAGGTCTTCTTACCTTGCCACATGAAGTATGAATCTTCATCAACGACGGAGAGGGGTTGGGTAGAACCACCGTTCAATTCGATTGGAACAACCATGTTCTCAGAACCTGGGTAGTCGGTTCTACAGAGGGAAACAACGTCGGAGAGCTCTGACTTGACGAAACCGGTTTGAACGTCAGATTCACAAAGAGAGTCTGAGTTGGTGTTGGATCTGTAGAGGAAACCATCCTTACAGAGCAAACCACCAACGGATCTACCATCTGAAGGTTGATTTGAAGGCCATTGGGTCTTGGACATACCTGCTTGACAAGCGTAAGAGCAGTAGAAACCGTCTTGACAGGAGTTTGCAGTAGAACCGTCCATACCCATGACGGATGCCCAACCGCCCAATCCGACCCAGTCAACAGCAACAACGCCGTCAGCACTTGGGAGTTCGGAACATGGGATGGTACCATCTTGGAAAGAGCCGGAACCTGCAGAGAGGTTGGTGGACTTATCTTGCTTAGCAGCAGGAGCAGCAGCAGCTGGTGCAGGTGCAACAGTTGCTTGAGTAGTTGGCTCTGCAGCTGGAGCAGCAGCAGGAGGAGGTGCAGGAGCAGTGGTAGCACCTGAGAGCTCGCCGTCGTTGACGAGGTTTGCAGTAGCTGGGCTTGCTGCACCAGCAATAACGGTATGAACCTCAGTCATGGTGACGACAACGGCCTCTCTCTTGTGCATGTGGTGTTGATGTTGGTGTTGGTTGACAACGACTGGTGCTGCAGTTGCGATTGCAGAGAGCGCAATAACGGATAAAGTGTTGATTCTCATTGTGAAATTTAGTGTATTGTGATATTAAGGGAATGACTAACTCTGAACTATAGTAGTACCGTAAGGAAGGAATGTAATTAGTTGGTAAGAGTTGGAAAGTGGCTGACTTAAGCGGACTGTTAAGGAATGACTGGCGTTAAGTTAGCGTAGCTGGGTGTTGAGAATTTGTCTGGTCTACAAGAGTACGAAGGAAAAGGTAAAGGAAAAGGAAAGAGAAAGAAAAGTATAAGCAAACTAAAAGAAGAAGGCAGCAAGTGATAAGAACAAGAAAAGATCCGGGCAGATCAGCGATCCTGTCTAGGCTATACCCGTTTGGGGAAACTAATTGCTGGCAGTGGCGGGCGGCTTCCTTTTATACGCTGGCATTCCGTGTCCCGTTTCTGCACTTTCTGTCAGCTCCGAACCGACAGGGGACGACGCGCGCTCTAGACTTTGCACAGTATGCAGAGGGCACTTCGGGCTTCGGCAGGGGGGACCAGGGGCACAGGGACACAGGGGCACAGCAAGGGGGGCCGCACAGGGCGCACAGGGCGGGAACGAGCACCGAGCAACCCCCTACAGCACATCACAACAACATAGTACAGTATACGTTGCTGGCCTTCGTAGACGAGAGCCAAGCACCGTTTCCGACGTCTAGCTGGAACCCAGTGAACCTGCTTCTGCAAGAGGAGTGTGTGAAATTGTGCCTCCGAGTTTGCGACTCTCTACTTGCCCAAAGCGGAAGCTGCCCGATTGGGTATAATTGCCAACTAAATTGAAAAATTTGCAGTGCCGCTAAGACTTCCCAAAGAGGAAGGCGCGACAATGGCAATAACGCCAAATAGGCGAAAGCCAAACGGCGCAGGGCGTGCAGGGGGTCAATTCTGAGTTATGGGATATGGGTTATGAGTGGCCAGCGCTCAGCGCTATTTTGCATTTTGCACTTTGCACCCAGCCGAGTTCTTCGCATACTCCGTACAGCACTATACTGGGGCTGGTGGCTCAGCGGCTCAGCGGGTTGATCCCCCGGCTCAGCAGCCTGTGTTATGTTACCAGTCACGAGCACTATGTTTACAACAACAACAACCCCAAAGATTGTTGACTAAGAGGGATACAGTAATGGCGACAGCAATATTGACAGGGTATAATCATCGTGCCGCATATGTACAAAGGCTTCAACGTGTTCAGAAGAGCCTCGACACCAGTACCGATCCCTGAACCGCTAAACTCGCCCTCATCGGCGGTCAACACAACAACGGCTACTTCCACCTCCGTTCTCGCTTCCACGTCAAGGTCTAAATCGAAATCGTTGTCATCGATGCCAATGTCAATGTCTAGCTCTCTCAAAAAAATATTAGACCCCCCCGTACACTGCCCACAACGGACATCCATTCTATCGGCGGCATTACTTATGAAGGAGAAGCGTACTCACTGTCTACTAGTCATTGATGAACTATCGGGAAAACTAATTGGACTTTCAACGACTAAGGATCTCGCTTTCAAGGCAGTTGCCGCTCATTTGCCACTTGATACATCAATTTCTCGCGTAATGACTAACACTCCCTTTTACGTCTCTCACCGTACATCACCAACTGATGCCTTGAAATTTATGGTGGAGAAAAAGATAAGACATCTGCCCGTTGTAGATGAGAATGAATCCGTTATTGGTATATTGAATATCACAACATGCTTCTACAATGCCATGATTCGACTCGAGAGACTATCAGATAAATGTAAAGAGTTACAACTCACATTCAATGATCTCAAGAATGAACCAGTGACATCTCCAACACACCTAACGATGGTATCACACACATCAACAATGACACCGATGAGGATACCTGCAATCAAAATCAGAGATCACAACGATCATCTACTCAACGCAAATCAGCTGGACATTTGCTCCCTAAATGAAGGATTGATGGACCTCGATATTGTCACTCGTCAAAAGAGAATTGCCAATGATATCAAAAACCTCATCTCCATGATGAAACAGCCAGATCTAAAATCTTTGTTCAATGATAACGAGCTCAATGCTCGTTTACCTTTGTGCATAGATGCCAAAACTACCATATGGGATGCATCACAACTGTTATTGCAGAATAATATCACCGCAGCGTTGATCGTTCAATCAACAAATATTGATTATGGAAATGTTACCCAAATCCCAATGGATAGTATTATTGGCATTCTAACTACCAAAGATTTGGTATACCGTGTACTTGCATGCCAGATCGATTCTAAATTATCCACAGTGGCAAGGGTGATGACCCCGAAACCAGATTTTGCAAGTGATACAATGGCCATTCATGATGCTTTGAGACTCATGTACGAAGGAAAGTATTTGAATCTACCTATCAAAAATGAAAATAACCAGGTTACTGGCTTGACTAATGTACTTGATCTTACCTACTCCCTAATCAATGTTTTGAATGACTCCTCTCACAATTTTGTAGCTTTACATGACGATGATTTGATTGACCAAAGACTCAGTAAGACTAGCTCATTGCAAGATACGTCTTCATCTAACTCGTCTTCTCATACAAACGCCCCTGCCTGGAACAGGTTTTGGGACTCTCTAGAAAGACCTCTCAACCATTCACTCTCATCATCCAATTTGAGGCGCTCATTTTCATCCATCGATAAAACTCTCCACACACAGAGATCGTCTTCATACTCAACAATCTCATCAAGACAAAATAAGCTCATCCCAACCTATCAAAGAGAAGCTTATGTTGATGTCCAATTGGACACGACTGAAGATTACGTACTTCCAGAAAAGACTGGAAACAAGAGGGAAACTCCCACTCATAAGGATTTCACAGAAGACAAGGAAAGCGATGCCAATGATATTGCCACGAGCTTTTCGAACATGGTCAAAGAAGAAGAAGAAGAAGAAGAGGAATATAGCTATATAAACATTACAACGGTCAAGAAAACCATCGTCGTCAAGCTTAGAGTAGAGGAGATAAGTATTCACCCCTTTCTAGGGATTGACGGGAAAACGTATAAGTTTAACTTACCTGCCATCACGGAGTCCAGTGCCGATCTCTTCATCAAATCCGTCATTGCGAAAATCAAAGCGAAAATTGCTGCTCCAATAGATGAAGATAAAATTGCATTCAACATTGGATATTATGACGAGGACGGCGACTTCATCATTATCGATTCTGCAGAAGACATGCAGATGGTCAAAAGTTCTTCGAGCTTTCATACACGTCAACTCTACCTAGTTCTACAAATAACGAATTCCCCAGGCTCCTCAACCACCCCAACGAAGCCATTGCTGGATCTTTTTCTACAATACTTTGGAAACATCCCCCCAAAAGCATGGATTTGGAGCAGTGTGGGGATTATGGTGGTGATGATGTCCAGGTTCATGCTAACTTCGAAACATTGATCTGGTAACATGTTTTCTTACTAACTTCTTTAATTTTTTCCTATAAAATCTGATATTATATACCCAATCAACCGCATATTTACATAAGCTACAACCTTATATTTCTGGGCAATAATGTCTTACTTGCGTTTGCATAGCGTAGCGTAGTGTACCCCCCCCCCTGGTTTATCAGCAAGTGAACACCCGTGCACCGAAATGGGTTGAATAATCTTACCTTCTTCCTCCATCGCAGCTCGCGGCGTAAGCTTATAAAATTTGAACAGACGCCTCTAGTTGCCTTCGAACAGGGGCTCTTCATTCCGGCGGACAGCACCATAACACGAAAGATACCACGCACCACATCACATCACATCACTCACAACACTCACAACACAGCAAGCATGAGTGTCCAGAACTTCAGTCCAGATAGCGAATTCGGTGCTCAACTGAAAGCAGAGATTGCAAAGCAACTCACCGCCGTTGACGATTCTGCTTATGTCGCAGAGTATTTACTCGTCCTGATCTCCAACAATAGAACCCCAACTGACATCGTTGATGAGTTTAATAACCTCTTTGGTAATATCATCGATGAACAGTTTGTCAATAATGTTATCAATGTGATTAACAAGCATCAGAACGGTGAGGTCAATGTACCACAATCAGCTTTTGGTAACCAACCACAGCCACCACCACAACAACAAGAACTACAAATGCCATCTCAATTACCTCAACAACCTCAACCTCAACAACAACTGCCAACACAGTCTTTATCTGTACCAACGCAACAAGTACAAATACCAACAGGACCGGCCCAATCAACTTCTTCTAGTTTTATTCCAGCACAGTCAGCATTCTCTGGCCAGACCGCACAGATGCAAGATGAAAATAACATGATGATCGATGGCGAAAATGCAGAGATCAAGGGCGTGAGGTTCTCAGAGAATACACAGCCTTCATTCAGTCAGAGCGATTTCAGTCATAATGGTAACACTAATATGAAGACTTTCAACTTCAATAAGCCAGGAAGAAACGTCATGAACTTCAAAAACGGTGGTGCCGGTGGCGGTAGAGGTGGCCGCGGTGCTGGAAGAGTGGGTGCAACTAAGAGACAAAATAATATGTCCAAGATGATTGAAATGTCACTCGATAATAACATGGATATGACTACAAACTTTGTCGGTCCATCAGGTGGTAACAGACCATCTGAGAGATGTAAGGATTTCCCACATTGTTCGAACAAGCTATGCCAATTTGCTCATCCAACGAGAATTTGCAGAGCTTTCCCTAACTGTCCACATCAAAACCAAACTTGTACATACTTACACCCAGGTGAGGACGATGAGCTATACAAAGAATTCGAAAGGGTTAGAGATGCGAAAAGAAGCGCCAGAGATCAGCCAAGAAACACAGGTATCACTCTTTGTAAATTTGGTGCCATTTGCCAGAAGGAATTATGCCCATTTGCTCATCCAACTCCTTCAAACAAAGATGCCAAGGTCACTCTGTTGCAGTGGTGTGTCGATAACAAGGAGTGCAAGAACGCTACTTGTCCTAGAGCACATTCCTCTCCTCATTACAAGCCGGAAACTGCGCCAAGACCGCAAGCACCGGCTACCGCATTTGCGAGTGCGGATGCAGGCGGCCCAGCGGCTTCTAACGGTGTGGAGAAGACACTTGAGCAATGCAAGTTTGGTACATATTGTAAGAACCATAGATGTCCAAAGAGACATGCTTCCAGTCCAGTTTTATGCAGAGAGGGTGCAAACTGTACCAGAATGAACTGCTACTTTACTCATCCAATCAACGAGGTTTGTCGTTTTGGTGTTAAATGTACTAACGTCAACTGTGCATTCCAACATCCTGATGGAAAGCAAGTTCAGAGTGGACACAATAATACTGGTAACAAGGTTTGGGTTAATGGTCAGACACAAAGTACAGGTGGTACTGCAGAACGCCAATTTGCAGTTTCTGAGGACCAAGTGTTAGAACAAGCTCCATCACAGGAAGTTAACATGTGATGTAACTCCTCTTGTTGATATTGATTTTCATGTTTTGATTTTTGTTTGATTTTACTATACTTTACTTTACTTTACTTAACTTTACTATTCCTTTACTTTACTTTTACTTTAGTTTGTGTATAATTTTTTTTTTGGCTTTTTGACCTTTTTTTCTTTTTTTTTTTTAGTTTTTCAGTTGTGTAACATTAACTCAATGCCATACTGTACTGTTGAAGAATATTGACATAGCAAAGATGTCATGGATCGTAGATAAAGGAAATTGATTTGAAGTAGAAAAAATGGGAAGAAAATGTTGGTTTAATAGATGTTAACGCTACAAACTTAGTATTTGAGAAAACTCTTTTTGATTACAATTAGTATAGAAAGTACAAATTGGACATCAGACTTATTTCTTGGATTCAACGTAAAGGTCCAATGGAGAAGCTTGGATAGCGTGTTCCTTCCATAAGTTTGGAGTCAAGAAACCGTAAGCGTTACCGATAGCAGCAAAAGCAGCCTTCAAGGTGTTTTCTGCAGTTCTGGTAGAACCGGAAGAAGTAGTGTAAATATCTTCAAGACCTGCGAAAATCATCATTTGCTTAACAGTTGGGGAAGCAACGATACCGGAACCTCTTGGAGCTGGGATCAATCTAACGTTAACGGAACCACACTTACCGGAGGTCTTGTTAGCAATGGTGTGTGGAGCACCCAAGTTGGAGCCCCAGTAACCTCTTCTAACTGGAATGATAGAAAGCTTTGCAATGATGATAGCACCTCTAATTGCGTTAGCTAATTCCTTTGCAGCCTTGACACCAAGACCAACGTGACCGTTAGAGTCACCAAGGACCATAACAACCTTCATTCTGGTTCTTTGACCTGCTCTGGTTTGCTTTTGGACGGAGACAACAGCCATAATCTTTTCTTCAAGCTTTGGCAATAACTTGTCAACGATTTGGTATTCCTTGATTGGCAAAGAGTGTGCAAAGATTTGTTCCATGGAAGTGACCTTACCGGAGTTCACAAGTCTACCTAACTTGGTAACTGGAACCCAAGCCTTCTCTTCTGGGCCATTGTTTCTTCTTGGACCTCTTCTTGGACCTCTGTTGTTTTGTGGAGCTGCACCGGACATTTTGATATTAGTTTTGGTTATTTAAACGGAATTCGTCGGAAATGTACGTGGAAAGCCGGGGGTGGTGGTTTTCGATCGACGTTGAGAACTCTACTGAAGGGAGGAAATCAAAGTATAGGGCAAGAGAGCAGGCCAACCGCAGCTACAGGGAATCCAGAGCGTAGCAGACAGGCAGGTGAAAGTCATGTCCAGTCTGGCAAAACTCCTGCCTCGTGGCTAGCGGCTGGGAAGGTGGAGAGTGGAAAATTGCAGGAGTTGCGCGACACTCATGCGCAGTACAAATGTGGTAAAAAGGGCTGAAACCACAAAGCCCTCCTTAAACGCACGTGATCAATAACTCTTGTTCCAGAGTCTTTCTGACTGGGGTTCAGTTCATTTGGGGAGTCAGATAAGCCATGACTTAGCAGGTATACGGATCAGCTATAGACCTTATCCCCCTTTGTTATCTGACTCTGAGCTTCGGAGTATACGTGCAAGCTCATGTGCATGCATGGGCAGTGTTGGAGATGCCGGGGCCATATTGATACTCCGAAAAGAAAACGTATAGTTAACCGTCGCATTGGATAGCCTTACACGTTACACGTCAAATCAATTCAAAGAAAAGCTGGAACGCTCGAGCAAAAAATTCAGCTCAACACTTCTCATCAATGATCTGTATCATTTGGGCGGCAATGATCTAATTGCTTAATGAATTGCATATCGTGGCCGTTCGTAGGTAGCTTCACACTTCACACATGTATGCAGCGTACGTACTGTTCAACAACATCGTTCAGATCACGTACTGCCAATTGGTGGTCAATTCGCAACCGCACGTGACCGAACCGGAGAGTCGCCACGTCACTTCTCCGATCCCGAGAACGCGGGAAATGGGAAATGAGAAAAGGCCGACCAAAATTTTCCATTTTCCATTCTCCACTATAGCTAGTGCCATTCTCCATTTTTCACGCTGCGAGTGCGTCATGTGTCATCGACCGGTAGGCGTAATTGCTAATTTACGACGCCTGACTCCTACGTTGCAGTGAGTCTCTTATAAAAGCCCCCGTGCCTCCGTTTCCGTAAATTTGCCTCCACTAAGGATCCAATCCACCAGGAACACCCTACAGCAACAAAGGTATCACCAACCAATCCACCAACCGAAATGTCAATCCCACAACCTATCTCAAACTTAACCCAAGCTTTCGAAAAGACCGGTTTAGGTTCATCCCCAAGAAATACTGTTTCAACCTCCCCAACCGTTTCATACTTTGACCAATACAAGTCAAGCACCGCAAAGACTTCAAAGACTTTGAAGCCTTTCTCCACTGGTGACATCAAGATCTTACTTCTGGAGAATGTGAACCAAACCGCTTTAGATATCTTCGCTCAACAAGGTTACCAAGTCGAATTCCTTAAGACATCCCTTCCAGAGGAAGAATTGATTGAAAAAATCAAGGATGTTCACGCAATTGGTATTAGATCAAAGACCAGACTTACTGAAAATGTTCTCAAGCACGCTAAGCACTTGGTCTGTATCGGTTGTTTCTGTATTGGTACCAACCAAGTCGATCTCGAATACGCGGCAAAGAGCGGTATCGCAGTTTTCAACTCTCCTTTCTCCAATTCCAGATCTGTTGCTGAATTGACCATTGCTGAAATCATTGCTTTATCAAGAGAATTAGGTGACAGAAACATGGAATTGCACAACGGTTTCTGGAACAAGAAGTCCGCTAGATGTTGGGAAGTCAGAGGTAAGACTTTGGGTATTGTCGGTTATGGTCACATTGGTTCCCAATTATCCGTTTTATCCGAATCTTTGGGTATGAATGTCCTTTACTACGATATCAACATGATTATGTCTTTGGGTAACTCCAAGCAAGTTGGTTCATTGACCGAATTATTGAACAACTCCGACTTTGTCTCTCTTCACGTTCCAGAAACTCCAGACACCAAGCAAATGATTTCTACTCCACAATTGGCAGAAATGAAGGATGGTGCTTACCTCATTAACAACTCCAGAGGTACCGTTGTTGACATTCCAGCTTTGATTGAAGCTCTGAAGATTGGTAAACTAGCAGGTGCTTGTATCGACGTGTATCCAAAGGAACCAAGAGCAAACGGTCCACACTTCAATGGCGCGGAATTATTGCCATTCATTGATGAATTGAAGGACTTGAAGAATGTTCTCTTAACCCCTCACATTGGTGGTTCTACTGAAGAAGCACAATCCGCAATCGGTATCGAGGTTGGTACGGTCTTATCCAAATATTTGAACGAAGGTGCATCTGTTGGTGCTGTTAACTTCCCTGAAGTTTCCTTGAGAGCATTAGACCTCGATGAAGAAAATGTTGCTAGAATTCTTTACATCCACCATAACGTTCCAGGTGTTTTGAAGACCGTCAATCAAATCTTATCTGATTACAACATTGAAAAGCAATTCTCTGATTCTAGAGGTGATATTGCTTACTTGATGGCAGATGTTTCCGGTGTCAATGCTGAAGATATCAAGACCTTGAATTCTGAATTGGAAGCAACCAGCTACAACATCTCCACCAGATTGCTCTATTAAATGAGAGTTCTATTTAATTAAGGAGTCTACAATGCACATACCACATCAAATCTTCAGTTCTTCACTTGCTTCTGAGCATGTCATATTCAACTATCATACTTCCATTTACTGGATTTATTTCAAAACTAACTTTTATGCTTTAACCTCTAACCTTCGACTTTTTCTACAAAATTATGGACTTTTATCTCGTCTTTCCCCTCCCCCAAACTACATAAGCACATTCTGTGTCTCTCCGGTAGAACATATTCAACAGTTTGTTCCCAGCCCTTTTAATACACCGCATAATCAAATGACATATCTCCAGTAACCAGTAACCAGTAACCACAAGGAGTACAAAGGTAATCCTAGCGCTCGGTCAGAGAGCAGAGGTTACCCATAGCCCATAGCCCATAGCTAATGGGTGGTTGCGCGCGCCTCAAATTTGGGGCGCATTAATTTTTGAAAATTGAGTAAGGATTTTGAAGGGTATTGGAGATTCGCCATGGGTGGCAAAAGACGAGTTTGGGACATCGGAGACGACTCGTAAGCAAGAGGGCAAATCTGTCTCCATTTCTGAATCACAGAAACTAGCACACAAACAAGCAACCACAAATCTGCTAATGTCGGTGATTACATCTGCAGCTCCGCTTTTGTCCTTACTGGACGAGCAGGACCCATCTTTGAAGGTATACGCCTTGGAATCATTGAACAATCAAGTTGATCAATTATGGTCCGAAATTGCAAACAGAATTACAGATATTGAGCAACTATTTGAAGATAACCAATTCACACACAGAGAACTTGCTGCTTTGTTGGCTTCCAGAGTCTACTATAACTTAGGCGATTATGATTCAGCAGTAAAGTATTCTCTCTTGGCTGGTGCAACTTTCAACACAGATGAGAGTTCAGAATTCGTTCAGACGATCGTCTCTAAATGCATTGAGTCTTACATTAAGCTTTCCCAAGAAAAGTACGCTGATCCTTCTGTTCAAATTGACTCCCAATTGACCATCATTTTTGAGAATATGTTGAATAAGTGCGTCGAAGACAATGAAGTTAAGTTAGCTCTGGGTATTTCAATTGAAAGTTATCGTCTTGATATCGTGAAGCATATCATTAACGATCAAATCAAGGCTAAGGTATCGAATGACGTAATCATGAGCTTGATTGGTTACGTTTTGGCGTGCTCCACTAAAGTTGTCAACGATGTTGGATTCAAGACTGAAGCATTGAACATGCTCATCTCAACTCTTTTTGAGTTTGAGACACCTGACTACTTTTTGATTACGAAGATTATCATTCAATTAAATGATTCTAGATATGCTTATCAAGTCTTTAAGAGTTTGCTCACAGTTAAAGACAATACACCAATGGCTTACCAAATTGCATTTGACCTTGTCTCAATTGCATCACAAGAGCTCTTGAAGCTGACCTCTAAGAAAATTCAGTCCGACAATGAGCTTGACCAAACATCCGCTTCCCTACGTAAATTGTTGAAGATATTATCAGGAGTTTCAACGTGTGATCTAGATTTAACATTCTTATCTGAGAACAGAAATATTGATATCTCCATTTTGAACGCGTCAAAGAAGGCACTTGATGGTAGAAATTCATTATACCATTCTGCGGTCACATTCGCTAACGCATTCATTCACGCAGGAACCACTGATGACTCATTCTTTAGATCAAATCTCGATTGGCTGGGAAAGGCTAACCATTGGTCTAAATTCAGTGCTACTTCTGCATTCGGTGTCATCCACAAGGGTAACTTACTGCAAGGTCGTAAAGTCCTGGAACCATATCTACCAGGAAACACCTCTAACGCACATACCAATGGTGGTTCTTTGTTTGGTGTGGGCCTCGTCTATGCTGGCCAACATTCTGAAATCCTTCCGTACTTACGTGAAATTCTGGAGAACAATTCTACTAATGTTGAAAACAATGATAGTGACATCATTCTCCATGGTGCCTGTTTGGGTATTGGTGCAACTGCAATGGGTCTTGCAGATATGGACTTGTACGATGAGCTCAATGTCATTTTGTACGCAGATTCTGCCGTTTCAGGACAGGCCGCAGCATTGGCAATGGGATTGGTCATGCTCGGTACGGGTAACGAGAACTCTTTGAATGATATGTTCACATATGCACAAGAAACACAACACGAAACCATCATAAGAAGCTTGGCTATCGGTATGGCTTTGATTTGTTTCGGTAAGGAGAACAAGGCTGATGGCTATATTGAGAAGTTGCTCGGTCATAAGAACTCAATTTTACGTTATGGTGGTTGTTTCACCATTGGTTTAGCATACTGTGGTACTTCAAATAAACTAGCCATCAAGAAGTTGTTGCATGTTGCTGTCTCTGACTCCTCGGATAATGTTAGAAGAGCTGCTGTTATGTGTCTTGGTTTTGTTTTGTTACGCGAATATACCAAAGTGCCCACAGTTGTTGAACTTCTCTCACAATCTCATAACCCATACGTCCGTTACGGTTCTGCAATGGCTTTGGGTATATCATGCTCTGGACGTGGTTTGAAGAGCGCACTTGATGTGCTCGAACCCCTATTAACGGACTCTACTGATTTTGTTAGACAGGGTGCGAACATAGCCAAATCCATGATTCTCATTCAACAAAATGAGAAGACATTCCCTGAGGTGAAAGAGTTCAGAGAGAAACTTGCAACCACTGTAAGCAACAAGCACGAAGAATCCTTAGCCAGATTTGGTGCTACTTTAGCTCAAGGTATCCTTGACGCAAGTGGTAGAAATGCCACTCTTCAGCTTGAAAATCCACAGACTAATACGTTGAACATGAAGGCTATTGTTGGTTTGACGATATTCACACAGTACTGGTACTGGCATCCTCTTGCTCACTTCTTATGTCTTTCATTCACACCAACCTCAATTGTTGGTGTCACCGAGAGCTTGAAGATACCCCAAATGAAGATCAACTGTCACACCAAAGAAGATGTGTTCGGATATCCACCAAAAACAGAAGTTCAGGTCGAAAAACAAGCAGAGAAGGTTGCCACTGCAGTCTTATCTACGACGCATAGAGCAAGGAACAGAGCTGCTAAGAAGGGAGTCAAGGCAGAGAAAGATGATATTATGGAGGTCGATGCTGGTGACGCAAAGAAGGAGACCACTGATGATGCGACTACTGGAGTGGAAAACCAAGAACTGCAAGACAGTAACAGCACCTCTTTATATGTGAAAGATCCATATCAGATTGAAAACATGACCAGAGTGCTACCTACACAAATGAAATATGTTACATTCCAAAAGAACTCAAGGTTCTCACCAATCAGAAAATTCAAGTCCATTGGCGGTGTTGTCGTTTTAAAGGACAATGAGCCAGGTCAACCATTTGACAAGATCAAGACTTTGAGGGAAAAGAATACAACAGAAGCACCACTTCCTCTACCTTTCACTATTGATGAAAGTATCGATGACTTGAGTTCTTTGAACGAGTAAACTAGATCTTTATACTTTTGTAGTATATCAAAAGAAACATGATCGGCAAATTTTTTTACAGATAGTTTCACTATTTTACACAGTACACATTCATTATTTGAATCTATCGAATGCATTTTCCAGCTCGTCCTTCTTTTGTTCGATGTTTTGCTCTAGCTCGAGCTTTCTCTGTCTCAACTCCTTTTCTTTTGCAAGTGCTTTCTCCACACGTAAAGAACGTTCAGTAATCATATTCTTCGTCTTCTTTCTCTTGAATCTACGAAGTGCAGAGTTCTTAGAACTTGTTGAAGGGTTGATAAAACTTTCAACATTATTGGGGTCTTTCTTTTCAGCTCCTTCCATTTCCTCTCTTTCTTCCTTTTCTTGTAATTCCTTTGCTGTTAATCTTTCTTGTGGCTTCCTACGATCGACGGTACCAATAACATCCGGATCTAAGGTAATCATATCTGGCTTTAACTTGTTCATTAAGGATCTAACTTCTCCTTCTCTTCTCATCTTGGATGTTTCGTATGGGTTAATTTCCAAAGCGTCGAAATTCGATTCACCAGAACCTGGAACAATCAAAGAAGAGAAACCCTTGTTATGCCCAACACCAAGAATATCTTCAAATGGAACAAACTTCGTGCTTTGCACTTGCGATCCTGGGATTAAATGTGAGAGATAAGGCTTTTCTTGATGCGTCTTGAAACAATCTTTCCAGATAGTGACATGTGGACCCCATCCGACACTTACTAATCCAGTATCAGAGATGTCAACAGAATTTGCTTGGGTTGGTGTAGCGTAACTGTCAAGTTCTTCAAATTTACGAATGTCCCAAATCTTCACGGTTTTATCAGTACCCAACAAAGCCATGTACCTACCATCCCTATTGACAGCGAGAGAACGAATAGGTCCTCCGGCAGCCTGCATTTTAACCAATGGCGTGCTCATGTTTGGTGCCCATAACGTGACTTGTCCATTTGCATGGCCGGCATGAATGACTGCATTCCATGGATTATGTGCCAGTGACACAGTTGGCCCAAGCTTGGTTCTGAGGTTTCCAACCATTTCACCGGTTGTTATGTCATGATATCTGATCCACCCATTCTTGCCTGCAGATACCAGAAGCATATGGTATGGAAGATATTCTAGTAATGTGGGATCAGTATGTTGTTGCAACTTATGTATTTCGGTACCCTCATGATCATAGATGAAAACATACTTTTTTTGAGCGACTGCAAACATTTGATTACTTTGAAGATATTTGACAGCACTTGTAGTCTCGTTGAGATGTAATTCTGTGTGAAGTCTACCTAGTTGCCAATCAAAAGAGGCAATATGTCCCTTTTTGCCACATATCAAGAGGTCACGGCCATTACGACTGTAATCAATGGTGTATGGTCCGTAGTCATTCAATTTGAGTTCAAATCTCTTGTTAGCTGTTCCGATATCAACGCTTTTAACGATATCGTCTTGTTTGAATCTGAATGTTTTTTCCATCCCTTCAGCTTCAACGAAACCTTGTTCTTCGGTCAACAAGATATCTGCTCTTTGAGCTTCCTCGCGGGCTTGCTCATATTCACTGTCCATTTTTTGAAGTTGTGCATGTCTCCGAATATCTGATGCCGTCAGTTTAGGCTTTGGCGCCTTTTCATCTCTTCTTCCGGTGGACATAATATCTTACCAAATATTGTCCTCTGATGATCAACGGCTGTTAAGTAGCGTCTACGGTACTTTTGCGTAGAGTGTCACCGTCTACTCAAACTAAACCGTTCAAGGCAATGAAAAGATAAAAATTTGATTGAAAAATTTCAGGTCGCTATTTTTCATGCTCCATGTTCCAGGTTCTTAACAAACTGTTGGCGGCTCACATGAGGAGGCTCAGCATAATTGAAATTTGAGATTAGCAGGGCACACTACAGGAAACAGGGCAATTGATAGAAAGGGATCACATCTGTCGTACATGTGTGCAGGCAACACATTTGCCATCCTGTGTTTTCCATTGAAAGGATACTAGTCATTCTAGCTGTCACGTCTCAAGTCTAAACTCTAACAGCAACCACAAAATGTATCACAACCACATGCAATTAGAAGGTGACACCAGCCTTTCACTCGAGAGCAGTAGTTTTGATTCAGTCATCAACTCTCCAGTGGAAACACCAGTAGTGAATGATAACACGGTCGTGGAAATTTTGCGAATGGACACGGGCGACTTGACCGAAGAGCCAGTTACCCTGAGAAAACACAGATTCAGGAAACTTTTCAGAAGCTTATCATGGAAAAAACCAGAACATGAAGCTGATTCTGAACCAACCGCAGAGGCAACATCAAATAAAAAGGTTGAAGATGAGACCAAGCAAAAATATGAAAGTCAACTTTCTTTATCCTCAATAGAATCAAACAGTACGGGTCCTATTCTCAAAGAAAATAATAGTGGCGCATTTGATAATTTGTACGATTTGACCACACCGATCGAGAACCTACCTGCAGATATCCACACAAATGATCTGCTGGAACATGAAAGGGAACCCAAAGTGCTTGTCTCTCCTCTTGGAGAGGTCAATACACCGGTTCCTACGAGAATAAAGGACACAACTATCCACAGTAAAGAATCCCCCATTAAGACCCTTTCTAGAAGATTTTCGGTATTTTCTTTAGGGACCAAAAAACCTGTTTCAAGAGTCCAGTACCCAGACTTTGAGCATGCTAAAGATACGTTTACTAATTTTAATTTGTTGCTGCGTGACTATTTCGATGACATAATTCCCCCAACATTGGTGTTTGGACGCCTACCCTCACAATATCAGCTGGGTGATCACAAAATATATCTCACTACAGACAACGAGGAAGATGGAAACCTCACTGAAAATGAACGCGCCAATTTGGAACGGTTTCTATATTACCCATATACCCAATCATTTGCAGAAACACTCAAGCTCAATGATTGGAAAGATAAAACTGAATTGAATAAAACTTTGAGTCGTCCAAAGAATAGTGACGAATTCTTCCAGAGAAGCAAAGTTGAAAGTCCAAATGTTGATGGCATGTTAACAACACGCTCAATGAACCTAGCTGCATTGCAGGAATACATTGACATAGAAGGGGATGTTGAAGTAAATTATCCGGAATTTTCAAACGGTGCAGATTTTCATAAATGGATGAACAGGGTAGGGTATATCCTTGAAATAGACGAACTCATAAAAACAGGTATGTTTGATGTTGTTGCGAGAGCCACCAACACATGGAAAATATGGCTGGTCGCCTGTGATGCCAGTACAGACAATAGAAAGAAGTATAAGGTTGTCAAAGTTATTTCCGCTGACACCGAGATGACATGTATTAAGAACAAATACAAAAATTTCTTGGATAAACAATCGAAGGAAAGCGAAGAGAAGATGTACGTCCTTAAGAGAGGTGAATTGCCTACATTTCATGGTAAGAAAAAAGTCAAATTCTTCGGTGAATATGTGTTTCTCATCCCTTCAAATCAAAGTACTATTATATGGTGTCATGTACTACAGCTTCTATGTTCCAATAAATGTAGTATGAACACAGTTGGATTAGAAGTAATTGGTGTATGTTGGAAGAAATATAGACATAGAGACAAGTCTGGCTTTCAGTTGTGTTTTTATGTCGATGACAGGCTAGAATTCAGTGAAAAAAGAACCGTTCTTTTCCTTTCTGACTTGAGGAACATGATTCCCGAGGGACATAAACAATTCTTCAAGAGATGTAAAACTCTTTTCCCAGGCCATAGAAAGCTCAGGGTAATTGAGTTACCATAAATAATGCCAGACAAACATCATCATACCGAGTACTCAAAAGTGTGCTCTTTTTAGTATCAATGTACTCAATGCTCTAAAATCCGTTATTTGGACCTCTTTCACGGGAACCAATAATCACTCTTTCTTCATTGGGTGATTAAATTTTTATAGTTTGAAATTGAATGTATTCGGTATGGCCCAACGCCCAAGGCTCTAAAAACTGATGGTACGAACTACGAACAATGGTTCAGGGTTCAGAGTTCAGAGTTCAGAATTTAGAATTCAGAATTCAGAATTTAGAAATTCAGGAATCAAGGGAACTTTCCCAATAGGGAAAAATGTAAACAGGTTCGATTTTTCGGCAATGCTATAAAGATAATGCAGTCGAATAATGCTAAAATCCTGCTAGACGGATATGGCTACGAAGAACGGCTCGACTAATTGCTGCATATAGTGTTGGTGTGTAGTTTAGAATTCCATATCAGTACCGCCAATAATTTCTCATAGGGACTGACAAGATTGCTAGCTATCATTCAGTTGACAACATTGCAAGAACAAACCTATCACATTCAAGAGAGAAGTATGACCGATCATGTGTGATCAATCAAATTCAACATTCATACTTTTGATAACTCTTCTAATATTCATACTGGGAAATGGAACGTTGGGTATAATACTACTTGCCAAAACCCATCTTCATATACCATTACTCCTTTTCACCATATTTGAGTGGTTAAATGTAACCTCAGCTGTCCTGGCTGCTTACCTGCTGAAGATCGAATCGCAACATCATTACATCAAAACGTTTATGATCTTTTCTTTGGCTCTCTTTATGTTAGCTTCAACAGTATTAGGAATATACTGGATTGATGACATCGAGTTAGGAAATGTTCACGCAGAAGCTATTGACATACGACAGCTGACGGTTAGTCTCATAACCATCTTCATCTTATCCCTCATACCCAAAGCGTTTCTCACATATTCATTCCTTATAAAGGGTACCTCACAAAGTATCTTTGAGGACATTGAGGCCGCAATACCTTGTGATGTACTCAATCCAAGCTCATCAAATCCCTCGTCAAAATCGGATGGATCTCACAGCAACACTATCATCCATTCCGGGGAAGAAAAAGAGACCAAACATGCGAGTTTTTCTGGCCTACTGAACTCACATCTTGCGAAGGTCATGAAACTACCATATAAAAATGAGCATTCGGATGTGACCGATAACGATACAACACCCAACATGTTATTTCAGAATCTCTCAATGCCAAACCTTCCCTTAAAGCAATCTCAAATATTGCGAAGTGACCAGCCAATCCAGCAAGTCTGGAAAATTGATGACTTATTCAATGCTGTTAACTCAACCGCTCTTTCAGACGTGGAAGATACTAGTCTATCGATGATAAATAATTCCAAGTTTCATTTCCCTCCTCTGAAAGATGGCGAAACCTCAAATTTTCATCCAGTTCTATCAGATCATCTACCGTCACAAATGGAAGGAGATGATGATTACCGGATACAAATGCTTAACATATCCGAGCTCCCACAGTCCATTCATGAACCCACGTTCAATCACGACAGATTTAGCAGCATGGGAAACTTATCGCCAAGGGATGAGAAGTGGTTTCAACATTCTAAGCATGAATTGAAAAATCATGGCTCTAATAGTAATGAACTAGACTTGGATCTTTACCCAAAAATAAAGGGAGCAGTTAGTGTTGACCACAGCAATGATTCCCTTAATACCGTCCCCAAAGGCAATAATATGCTGGTAGAGGAGTTAAGTAAGGAGATACAACAAAATGATACCCATTTGAGAAATCAGCACTCAATGCCAAATATTCCAGTTACACAGAAGAGAAGCTTTAGCCTTAAACGAAGAGAAAGCACGTTTTCGAGAGCACTTCGTGGCTCCATTTCATCGTCAGCTATTGGCCACATGGCAGTGAAGTCTCTATTCAATTCTACTTCAATGGTAACATCACACGGAAAAACAAATTCGGCGTCTACTTCGTCTATTGCGAAAAGCAAATCCCAAAGTCCCCTCAAGAAAATTATGAACATAAAAGATTCGATATCTCAGATCGATCTCAATCGATCATCTTTTGATGGATATGATAACCAGGATGACGTTGATTTTGACTTACATCTTGCATATGCATTAAGGAACTCTCCAAAGAAAAAACAGTCGATCAAATCGTTTTCCTCCAAAAAAAGCGTGCGCAAGTTTGCCTCATTCTCTTCTTTACACAATGAGAAGGTATCTGCCGACTTCGTATTTGATATCTCTAACATAGAAGATGAATCTTTCGATGTCAGTATTAATTCAAGCGATAAGATTAACAAGTACTGCAATAAACTACTCTCTGAGTTGTCCAACCCAGGTGGAAATCGTGTTTTTAGCGGTATGGATAAATCTACAGTGTCCACTAATTCAGTTCCAAGTGGGTACTATGGTGAATATGATAAGGAGAAATGGAAAGTTATAAAGCGAACAGCCAACAATGAAGCCTCACAAGCGCAAAATGTTACTATAACAGAAACCATCCCGGCAGAACTGAATGTACAATAATCAACTTGTAGAATTAAGGTAATAAAACCTCTTTATAAAAGCTTTTCTAAACAATCGTTTTCTAATAACTTAAACCAATAAGGAATCCTTGAGAAGTTTGAGCTCCTCAGCAAATTCTGTGATTGTCATTTCTCCATCAATAGTTCTCACTTTCATCGCCAGATACTTAGGATGCGATAAGAGATAGTTAAGCGCATTGACAAAGATAGTTCTCTCTTGAATAGTGTCTAAGCCTGGAATAATAGCAACCTCGTTTGAGGTCTTACCACTCTCTTGTGCAACTATGTTATAACAATCTAATGCACTCATCAACTTCGCCAATAGCACTAGCTGTTCCGTTTCTTCAATGATAGAAGTGCTGATTAAACTATCAGTAACTAACCACGACTGCAGAGTGTACATGAATTGTTTCTTGAACACCAATGCAAATTCACACAATCTTATTGCTATACTCTCTCCAAAATGAGCTGCCAAGGTCAATACAATAGGAAGCAAGCGTTTCACCCATAATCTGTGTAATGTAATGATGACCTTGTTATTGGAGTAAGGACTGATGTTACCTCTTTGGATGATCGTCGCAACTGGGGATTCTGTTATTAAACAGAAAATACCTTCGTGGAGTAACCTTTCTGCAACACGTTTTTGTTGAATGAATTCAAAAATGAATGCCACTGAGTAATCGATGTAGGGTTCCTTACTGTTCATCTGGATCATATGGGAGGAAGAGAATAATAACGCCACGGCTCTGTAAGCACCCGTATTAATAATGATATCCGCCAAACCACCGACAGACTCTCCCTTTAGGTTGAGCTTCAAAAACTGTTGGGTAAGTGAAAGTAAAAGCAATACATCTTCCGTTTGTTTAGAGATGAGGTCATGATCAAAGGATTCTGGATTTGGGGCCGACAAAGTATAGTTTCTGATGAAGCTAAAAATTTCGGAAACAGGCTTACAAACACAGTCCTTGAAAACATCCAAAATTAAGATTGAGTATTCCGCAGTGAGCTGAGGAGATTTAATCAGAGGGACAATGATCAATAGGATTCTCAATAACACCCGATAATACCCCTTCTCCAAGCTCTTAAGGCAATCAAACAAAGCAACCTCGGACGACACGAGAAGCTTCATCGTGTATCTCATCATGTCCAAGGCAACCTTTTCATCTATCGTTTTCTTCGAGTTGGAAAGTGTTAATATGATCAGAAATGCGAGCTCACCCCTGCCTTGGTAAATCTGTTCTTGTTCATCCGAAAAGATGCCCTCATCAACGTTGATTTTCAATAGTTGCATCGATAAATGAGAATAGTATGAGCTAAGCTCCCCAGGGCTAGTATTGCAAAAGCATGTGATAAGCCCACCATATGCTTTTGCCCGAGCCATTTGAGAGTCAGCAAGCTTGTGGATCTTATCAACATCAACTAAAGTAGCCAATACGTCCTCCCACTGCTTAGGCTTGGATCCATATAGCATGCTGCTGATAAGTTCGACATTGTAAATGTTATTGGTCATTATTGGACTCTCATGACTGTTGTTAATTTCAAATTGATTCACACAATAGTGATCCCCCAGAAGTGACTGAAGTTCGCTATCCAAATGTCTCATAACAGTTAGTTCGTCCTGCTGTATTATGAACATTGCACTGAGTGCATCAATAAATTGGCTAGAATTCAGTAAAGAACGAATTTTAGCTTCACATTTCTTGTTTTCCCCATTGGATAAATATAAATAGAGGGAGAGTATCTCAACAGTCTTAGCAACAATACTCATATCCCATGCGTTGGTAGCAGTCACTCTAGTCTCTCTTATATGAATAAGCCTGTCGATAAACTTCACTTCTTCTTCTTCTGGAAATGGCACACGCCTGATACTCATGCTTAATAGAAGTGCATCAAGCAAATGGAAGATGTACTCCGGCGAATTGCTCTTTCCCTCCAAGATACACTTTCTCAGTGTGGTGGAAAGCGATGATTCATTCGACGTAAGGCTTGATTTATGGTCAATGACCGATTTACCAGTAAGCAAGAAATGTGAAAGACCTTTTTGATTGTTTCCCATAACTGCAGAAATTAGCTGGAAAGTACCGCTTATAGCTGTGTCGTCAGTGTGCTCAAATGATATCTCTTCTTGCAAGCAGTTCAAGAAGATGATGGAATATGTTGAACGTAAATGGGTGAGCATGGATGGAGGTGCATCGTTCCATTTAGATTTGACCATCTCTGTAAGCATCAAGGTAAGCTTCAACCTATACTTTCTATTAAGTAAGTAAGCTTTCACAATTTTAGGAAGACTGGAGAAAAGTTGCTTTTCTAGCACAGAAGGATTTTCTGGGTGCATTGAAGAACGAAGTTTCAGAATTGTTGAAAGGAACTTGAGAGAGTTGTCGATCCACATCCGATAGTGAAATCCTGGTTTATTGGTAGATGTATACCCAATTTGTGGATTAGATAGGTGCTCGAGCGATGATATTAAAGGTCCGATGGATAGTGAGTCTTCAATATCGCTAATAAAGAATAAAGTCGTGACCTTTTCAAAGCTAGGCTTCAAAACACCCAATAGCGAATCGAAGTTATTCCTTGAAACAGTTGTACCATATTTTATAATATTATTCAAGAAAGAAAGACATAATGCCCCAATTTGGTATTTTGAATGTTCATCCACGTACCTCCAGTTTGTGAAATTCTCATAAATTCTCAAGGTAATATCAGTAAGATGAGCGATGAGATCCGACTTTAGTGAGAATGCTGTTTCACCTTCAATGGATAGAGCAGAGCCAAGCAAGGTATTGGCTATTTGCAGAAGTGATACTGCGAATTGAAACGATCCAGATGTAACTTCAACTTTGTCTATAATCCCAAACGCCAAACCAACACTGCAGCTCGTTACGAACAGCTTGGAATTGCACAAAAGAGACCAGATAGTTGACGAGTACCCCTTTTTGAAAAGTGACTCAAATAAATTGAGGCAATTTGACGCCAATTCGGAATCCTTCAAAACAAGGGATTGGTCAAATATTCTCAAAAGAACATCAAACATTTTTTTCCCATCAATGAAAGACTCAAAGGATTCGAAAATTAGATTGATAACCTTAACGTCGAGATCTTTTATAATATTTGCCAGAGCCTTAATAATAATTTTACGCGCTTCGGTCTTTTCTACCGCATCTGTGTCGATCTTGATAGATAGATTCATAAGAACTCTTCCCAGCAATGACCATCCATTATAATCATAAAGAAAGAGGGCAAGCGTTTTCTTTTCATCTCGAGAAACAATCTGTGCTTTGGTACCCTTTGCAATTTTCAATAAAAGGTTTTCTTTCAACTCGAATGGTAGTCCAACCTGGACATCTTCAGTGAGCTTGACAAGTTCTGGTTGTTGGTCATCTATTATAAACTTTGGATCCAATTCAGCAGTTGGCAAGCTAGTCATGAATGTGGGAAGAAGTCTCAACTCTTCCACGGCCAGATTTGCATTTATCGAGATCAATTCCAAAAATGAGTTCAGCGTAAATGGGAGCTTTGCCCTCAAAAGAATCAGAAGCTCATCAGTAAAAGGACTCGAAAAAAAGTTTTCAATCACTTTGTTTGATGAATTTCTAAGAACCTTTGCTATAACACCAATGATTTGATCTGTAGGTTCTATGTATGGAACAAAAGAAACCACGAATGTGCCCAAAATGGATGATAATATGTGATCATTTGAAATAAGAGTGTGACATTGGGATAGTTGTTCACAAAAATTCCCTTTAGCTGCCTCTTCAGCTAGCTTCATTGATATCAATTCTATATTCGATAATATAGTATTAGACAATTTCTTTTCGTACTCAGTCCCCTCAGTTGTGCCCTTTGCCAGCTCCAGTGCTGTGAATTGTCGGTGTAAAATTATGGACCAAGCGTAGAGAATAATTGCGTTGGAGTTTGAGTTCATGATAATGTTTGTGAATTCAACCATCGTGTCAGCGTTACTCATGAATGTAGAGTTGTCGACAAGAGAACCAGTGTTATGTTCCATGTCAAAGAACAATAAAGTGATGATAGTGAACATGTTCTCCACACTTTGCTTAATTTCTTCGGAGGCATAGAAGATCGAATATGTACTTTTCTTCTCAAGTAATTTCATCCACTTGTGAACTGATGAAACTTTGAACCCTCTCTCTGCTTCGAGGATTATATAGACTGTAAACGTCAGTAGATCAGAAAGCAAACAATTGAGATGATTGGAGATAAGTAGGTCAAGATCCTCAGTTGGAGTACATGTTGAAGGAATGTAAGAGTCCGAATTCAAAGAAAGGTTTCCCAAGATTTCCAAGACGTGTTCAACATCGCTGATAATATTGTCGATGATGTCGTGGCCATTATTAAGGATTAGGGCTTTCAGCTCTTGAAGGTGTACGTTCGACCCAGAATATTTAACAATTTTGGTAATCAGTTTGAAGAACAACGACTGTTGATCAGTAATCATGGAGATGAAATAGCTTATGACATTAACATTGGAGGGTGAGTAGGATGATTCCGGATTCTCATCTGAGGCGCCCTGAATCTTCTTGGCAAAAATATCAATAAGTTGAGAGGTTTCTCCTTTGTCAAGCTTCATTTTATGTGAAATAAACTCCGCATGTTCTTTAAAATCCTTATTGACTACATTCACCACCTGTGATGTACTTACAGATCTTGCAATGTAAGGTAACTGGCCACTGGCGAACATTGTTTCGTATGACTTTAACAGCTGAACAAAGTTATTCTCATTTGGTATATTAACGGAGTCATCAGTTATTACTGCTGCTATCGCATCAAAAGTAATAATTGACGACATACTGCTAGCAATCTCACTGGTTAATGATCTAAAACTGAGGCATGAGTGGCTAGTTTTGATGCAGTCGAGGAGAATAGTTGGTTGATGCTGTTGTGTATTTACATTAAGAACGAGGGCTGAAGAAAAAAATGAATGGTGAACTTCTGTACACCACGCACTAAAAACTAGGGACTAGTGGCTAGTTGCTTGACCACGCATTTGAGTGTCAACCTGATAAGCATAGAAAACTACACTACAATGAGTCCTGGTATGGTTACTGTTTGTCGTTTCATTTCAAACATTCGTTATCATATCATATATACAAGTTATTCCAGGTTATTTCCAACTTCATTATCTATAATGCGAAATGAGAAGAGTCCAATGTGTGATGCATAGAAGAACCATAGTTAATCCTTGTAGTAGTAGATCACGTTAGCTTCATCGGGAATGTTTGCATCTGGACCTTCATAAGATTCCGGCAAAACGAACTCTTGTGCCTCCTGCTCTGAAGTGGCACTGAAGATAACTGGGAGGTTTTCTCCATTAATCTTTCCAGCCATTAACTGCTTCCATGAATTATGACAAGTTTCGACAACGTCAACGGCATCCTTTTTAGCAAGCCATTTGCCATTATAGCCAAATTCATTCTCACCCTTTCCCATTGGAAGTTTATAATTCTTGAACCATCTTCTCAAGTTTCCAAGGAGGTGTGGGTATTTCTTTTCGACATCTCCTATATCATTGACTTCTCTTGCAAGCTTATCCTCCACGTCTATGGCTAATAACTTCCAATCGAGTTCACCATCATCTATCATGGCCAAACAACCCAGTACCTTCACTTTCTTTACATCACCTACTTTGGCAACACCAGTAGAGGAGCCGATCTCACAAACATCCAGTGGATCATTATCACCATAATAGTCTTTACCATCAATGCCATAACCGTGTGTTGGATCTTCCCAAGTTTGTGGTATTGCACCGTAATTACAAGGATATCCATGGTATGGGAAAATGTTGTTAATGTATCTCAACTTCCCCTTTTTAGTATCTTGAACGATGGGGTTGTAGGGTTCGGATTTGGATATCTCAAATTTACCATGTTCATATCTAGGAATCTCCACAACCATGTTAACAGTTGCAGCAGTTTTGTTGAAATCTAATGGAAGGTCATGAAACCATGAACGTATTTCACCCTTAGGTGATTTAAGATATTGCTTGTATGCTAGGGTGTATTTGGCAGCAGTCTTGATTGTAGAAATATCTCGCTTGAATATCATATCTGATAGATTTGAATGGCAACTGTTCAGACACTAGGGTTAGAATTGTAGGTGGTACAAAAGTTGTGATGCATGTGGCACGTTTGGCGTGGAAGGTGATGAACCTGAATCCGTAACTCGTGAGTTCCGGGTTGTCTGATGCCAGGCGGGTCGGTGAAAATTCACAGCACCAATCGCGTTTGTTGATAAGATAGCTGTTTTTTACTGTTATTAGCAGCGTCACAGTCACGGCAAATATGTCTTGTGCCAGTGAATGTGATTAGTTATTGAATGGATTAATTTTAGCATAAAGAAGGAGAAAGAAGTGAAGATAAGTCTAGCGATAAGAGTAGAAACAAAAGAGGTGAACTGAACTGAACTGAAATGAAATGAAATGAGATTAAGCTAAGTTGATTTAAGTCGGGTGAATCTGCAGTCATAAACGAGGGGCTGTGTGTTAAGCGGTTTAATGTATGCATGATCTATTCTTTAGGGGTCAATCGAGTTCCAACCGTCTTTGGACACGATGTAAGGGATGGAACTTCCTAGGATACCTTCAGGGTTTTTTTCCTTTTGGGTGCGACCGTCTCGCTTCATCAAATAGTTGGTGTTGAGTAAAGTGTTTTTAGGATTGACTGGGAGATTGTACATTTTATGGAATTTTCTAAGGCAATATTCTGCAGACATTTTCTTTGATCTGATCTTAGAGACTTTGTTAGAGACATGTTTCCATTTGTGAACTTCAGAGAGAGGCAAGAGATTTTTCAAGATAATAACGTCTTCCTCAGTGAACTGAGAGATATCAACAGATGGGTCGGCCGGAACGTATGTGGTAGATGTAGCATTCCCAGTCATTGAACTGGCGCCGATAGAGTTTGTCTCTGTCTGCTGATCTCCACACTCAGAGTTAATCTGGAACTCGGTTCTATCGGTATTGTTCAAACAGTGCTTCTGTACGTTATAGAAACTATTTTGAGCGGATGGTGGAGTCGTCGCAGCAGAGCTGTAACCCTCTCTATTGACATGGTTATCTAGAGCAGAGTTTGGTGAGTGATTGCTGTGATGAAGAGAGTGTAAAGATGCAGAAGAGTCAGTTGGACTTGCAACGCGTTGACTTTGATGATGAGTCAAAGGTTGAGTTGAGACAGGGGTTTGCCATACTTGATGGTTATATGGATAATCTGCATATGGTACGCTTGAAGCTTGGTTCAAAGGGAATGAATGTGCATATTTCGGGGTATATAATGTGCTTTGCAACATTGTATTCTGTGAGTTTGATGATACCAGGCTCTGACTCATTTGGCTAGTTATTCTCAAGTTTGTAGACTGTCTTGTTGCAGTCCTTTTCTTATTGGGGGGTGTACTTCTATTTTCTATCAGATTTTTCGCAAACTGTGCGTTACAACAAAAACAGGTGATTGATTGTCGCAATTTAATCTATCTTCTATTAGCGGGGTAGTGATATAAGTATATGGTAAAGGAGCGTAAGGTGAAAGACAAGACCGAGAGTTTACCAAGTGCTCCACAACACGCAAAGAGAGACTATAACCAACTCTACTCTGACTGTCAAGTGACCCATTTCTCGACGTGCCCGTTAGCAGGCATTGGACAGGCTCTCGGAGTTGGCGCTAGCGCTCACTAGCTCTAGGAACTGGACCTGTAGAGCAAGCGAATTGCCCAGACCGGAAAAAATTGTGGAAAAACATCGTACGATTCCAATTAGCTCCGGGATGGCGCTTATCGCCGGGAGCAGCACAGCCCGGTGCAGGCGAAGGAGCGCATGCGCTTTCCCAATGCGGAAGTATTAGCGACGTATCAGGGGAAACCGTTGCCCTTTCACTCTTCACTCAATCGTCTTTTTGTCCTTCTTATCTTTCCTCTCCATCTTGTCCTTCTTATACTTCTTCTTATCTTTCTTTTCCTTCTTCATAGCCTTTTTTTCCTTTTTTGCAGCTTTCTTCTCTTTCTTAGCAGCCTTGGCGAGTTTACGTTTTTTGCGTTTCTCCGTCTTGTCAACGTCTTCTTCATCACTGCTGAAGAAAAACACCAATTGGTCCTCACTTTCGGTATCTTCTATTTCCTCAGCTTTCCTCTTAGTGGTAATTCTCCCATTGTCTTGCATGGCATCAACGGTACCCCTTAAAACTTCACCCTTGACGAACATCTGATACAAAGGACTGTTCTTTTTTCTTTCTTCATTTTCAAGATCTTCCTTCTTCTTTTCATCACTTGCAAACCCACCCGTTTTATTGACGTCCAGTGATCGTAATTGTCCATCAAATACAGTCTCCCACCATGCAATGGTATCCTTAGCTTGATGGCCGACACCTTTAACGTCAAATTTATGTGTCACTAAAATGGGCTTTCTCAGTCCTCCCTTTTGAAGTGGTTCTCCCTTCACCCAACCGTATGATTCCAAGTATTTTTGAGAGTTCATTGTATAGTATTGAGTTCCGTCCCTTGATGAAATCACTATCTCTATGGTCAAGAATTTGTAGAAAGAACATAGAATCGAAACGTTGATTAAGTACCCTACTGTGATGAAAAATAAAAGCAGGCAGTGAAAAAAAAAATTGGGAACCTGAAATCGTAGAACGTAGAACTGAGAACCGGGGAAACCGAAAATCTACCCGGTTGAGGGCTGAGTTGGTTGATGGTTGATGCTCACAACGAGAGAGAAGAGATGACATGCGATTGATAGTAGCCAAACCTACTTACACCAGTTGCAACCCATAGTTTACAAGTAGATATATAGCAAAGTTTTGGACAATGGGGAATGCAACCAGCTCACGTTCATCCCCAAAGATTACACCGCACGATAAGGCAATCTTACAACTAAAATTACAGAGAGATAAGCTACAAAAATCCAAACAAAAGATACAAACTGTTATTCGTCGTGAAAATCAGCTAGCTAAACAATGCGTAATTGCCAAGAATTTTGAGAAGGCCAAATTGACATTACGAAAGAAGAAGAGACAACAGTCATTGTTGGATACACTCGAGAGACAGAGTAATACTCTTGAGGAATTGATAGACACCATTGAATTCAAACTCATTGAAAAGGATGTTTTATATGGATTGGAACAGGGAAATAAGGTGCTCAAGGAGATAAATGGTGAGATGAGCATCGAAAAGGTGGATAAGATTATGGAAGAGACTGCAGAGGCGGTAGAGTACCAAAACGAACTCAGTGAAAGGTTAGGCACATTGCTAACTAACAGTGAAGAGTTAGAAGTGGATGAAGAGCTGAGAGCATTGGAGTTAGAGATGGGAGTGGCCGTGGAAGAGCCAATACAGAAAGTCCCAGCGACATCCGTGGGAGATGCGGTTGTGAAAGACAAGCTAGGAAACCTACCAAGTGCTCCAAGTGGTATACAAAAGAAAACAAACGTGGAGAATGAGGAGAACGAGACAAGCGCAGTCCATCAAGAGAATGAGAGAGTGGCATTGCCGGCATAGTTAATAGATCTGGAATCACGTTAATATATACAGTAGACATTCCCTAGTGATTATGGTGATGATGATGAGGATGATCATGAGGCATATATTATAAATTATAAGAAAGTAGAGTATTATAGGACTACAATGCCATTGGTTCGTCTAACCATTCTAAGAATTCCGGAGTGAAGTATGAGATAATCAATCTTGCACCTGCTCTGAGGAAACCATAATGAGCTTCAAAGGCAAGACCTTTCAAATCTGCAATGCCCTTTTCCGCAGCTGCGTGAATCATTGCATATTCACCACTGACGTGGTAACAACAGATTGGATAATCACCACAAATTGTAGCAGCATCTCTGACAATGTCTAAGTAGAACGTGGATGGCTTGACGATGACACCATCGGTACCTTCGTTCATATCTCTCACCAATGCTCTTCTCGCCAATCCGGCACCACCTGATGGTAATTGGTAACATTTTCTATCACCTTGTGAAGGACAAGATCCTGCAGCATCTCTGAATGGACCGTATAAGTTACCACTGAATTTAGCCGCATATGACATGAGGAATGTCTTATGAGCAAGACCTGCATCGATGAGACCCTTTTTGATAGCCTTGATTCTACCATCGATCATATCTGAAGGTGCAACAGAATCTGCACCGGCCTTGGCATAGTTAACTGCCACAGCTGCGATTCTTCTCACTGAGATTTCAGTATTGATAGAACCATCCTCATATAGAACACCACAGTGACCATGGCTAGTGTACTCACAGAGACAGACATCACACATGACGTATAGATCTGGGAAGTTCTCCTTTAATGCCTTGATAGCTTGAATGACAGGACCCTCTGGATCGTCAGCCGCTGAACCTTCTGCATCCTTAGATGATTCATTGAGAAGAACACCGAACAAGATCACTGAACTTAATCCCTTCTTCACGAGGCCTGCGATGTAAGGAATTAGTTTTTTGACACCAAAACGGCTGATGTTAGGTAACGATGGGATTGGAGTTTCGTCCTCTGGGTCATCTGAGATGAAAAGTGGGAAGATGAACATATTCTTCTGAAGTTGTCTTTCATGCTGCCAAGCTCTCAAAAGTGGGTGGTTGTATCCACCTTGCAAAATGGAAGAGATCTCCGTTGGTTGGGCTGGCAAGTACTCTGCTTTATGGACCATAGTTATTTGCTGCTGCTGTTGTGGTGTAAGTGAGCTAGAGCCGAAGGGCTCGAGGCAGCACCATTTGCTTGTTGGTTTGTTGGATCTTAATTGGCGATAAAGCCGTCGATCCTCGGTCAGTCACTGTCACTGTAGACTCTAACTAGAGCGAGATATCAGTGAAATTTCATTCTCGGGAAAGCGCACCGGAAATGGGGTCCTCTCCTCTGTTCTTTCTACTGTTACGCTTACGTTATTAATGTTACAGCTTACAGAGAAAGTTACTATCTGCGCTGGATGTTGCGGCGAATGGAAGCCGTCTTCCCGCCAGCAACTTCCCCCGCCAAGCTCTGGCTGACGTAGGGAATACAATCCAAACCATAGCTGCTCCAATGAGAAGCATCATTCTTGACAATGTAGGGAGAGTATATCTCATTCATGATGACATCTTCTCGTAGTTTCACGAGGATCAGTTTCTCCCTGTTTGTCGATAAAGCTGACTTCAATGGAGAGAGATCTATGGGCGTGTATAAATTGAGTGCTCTTCGTTGAGTATCTGCAGAATGCACGATTGCGTAGCCATGAAATTTTAGGTCCTCTGAAACTGTATGGATGATGGATCCATCAATGACGTTGATGTTCCAGCCTGCACCTGATATTCTCTGTTGTTGTGTCAGTTTATGCAATGAGTCTGAGCGTATAGTCATCACTGCAACGTACTGACACTCCAATGCTTGTAGTACATCATCAGGTCGCACTCCTTGAGAGTCAAATATGGAGACGCCTATAATGCCCTGAAAGTCTGCTATTTTGGTGGAATTCGAAGATGTAAGGTATGAAATTTTGTAAGGTGACTTGAAAAGGAGCGGATTGAAATCAAAAGCCTTTGTAGTAGGATCATAATGCATATATGACAGTAGCTTGAAATTTCGGATAATCGAAGGCGCATATGTGCCACCTGTATTAGAAGTAGATTTGTTGACGCTGGCGAGCTTTATTATCTTTGTCTCATCTTGCCAAGGTATTTCCTTAAGCAGTTCTAGATCTCTGCCATCTGCGGACAACTGGACGAGGTGGGTTAGGTTCACTGAGAAAATAAGATGAGACAGAATTTCCACACCAAATCCCTTCACCCATCCTGGTGCATTGATCATCGTTATCGTGTTTCTGTTGGTCTTCTTCGCAGATGTGATAAGTTGATCGAGTTGATGCAAATAATTCAGCGGTTCAACATTAGGTGACGTGAACCCAATGAATTTGACTTCTGTCTCTGAGTCAGTATCTCTAAATGGTTGCATAGTTCCAATGAGAGGTTTTGTGAGTTTAGTGAATGCAATGCTTCCAGGGAGACACAGTTCTGGTTGACC
>JAMYHI010000016.1:0-114153 GCA_025531525.1 Pichia sp. P7020A
CAATTCATTTCATCCGTGGCATCACGGCCAATCATATGGTGGATGGCTTTATCGCCGCCGGGGTGATACTTTATCCACGCGTCGAGTTTCAAAACATCTTGATGGTAAATGACTACAGCGTGTCCATGAGCGATCAGATCTTCAACCTGTCGAGGGCTCAGTTTCCGGATTTCTCTCTCAACTGAAGGCATGTGGTCGACTATGCAATATTCTTAGATGTTTCTGCAGGGATCCACGCTGATCCTTGGTGATTTTAAAGCCAAAAATCTAAAAGCAAAAGAAAAATAAGGTGTTTGGCGTTTGGCGCTACTGTGTTTCGTGTCGTTCAACATAAGCCTCTCTCATTTTTCTGAAAAGAAATTGAAATCACATCATCTTTCTCGTCTCTCGTACCGCCTATTCGGGAACACTTGTTTATCTCTGGGCAAACAGAAATTTGTTTATTACACAGTTAGAGCACGCATACAGGCAAGTGTATATAATGGCTGTTATTAAGAGGTACCCAAAGGGAAAGCAAAGACTATTCACCAACGACTTAAAGTCTCTCCTATATGCATTTGGAGATTCAGCAACACCTAACATCGAGACTATTCACACACTCGAGGATGTTGTCACTAGTTATTTGCTAGATATAATCACAGAAGCTAACAAAATACGTGTACTACAAGGACGGAACAAGTTTGTGGAGAACGATTTGAGATTTGCATTGAGAAACGATCCAGTTAAACTTGGAAGAGTAGAGGATTTGTCTAATTTGAGTAAGGAAATCTCAAGGGCGAACAAAATGTTCGATGTCAATGAGAAATCTCTCACGGGAAAAGTGGCCAAATCGTCAGGTGTTGATAATGGCAATGGAGTCAAGAAACTGAAGAAGAAATCAAAGAAAGTCACAAAGAAAAACTGAAGGGTGAATCTACAATTCAATATGTGGGTATACAAAGTCTAATTTGCTTATCGTCGAATCATTTTAATAAATCCTTGGAAGAATATTTGCCTGACATCAGAGCTTTGTATGCTCTGATGAGGGCAGGATTTGATGATTCCACATCCGTTGCTGCAACATTCTCTCTGACCAGCGGCGTAGTTCTTCCATCTGGTGCGAATGCGAATAATGGATTCAAAAGCTGTTCCTCCAATTTATCCGTGAAGAATCCCTGAAATCTTTGTGGAACTTCGGGCTTTTCAACTTTAGTCCTTCCATCGTCCCACTTCGTTTGCTCTCCAATAGGTGGGAGTCTCTTCGAAGCGGAAAATATACCGGCAATTGCAGCAGCACTATATTCCATCGCGTGGAACATGAGTCCAATAGTTGGTATACCGACCGTTGCTAGTGTGTTATCCTTGATAGAGAATGTGTAGAGAAACAGGTTACCTATTTTGTTAATGGGATTATGGCAATCATGGGCATCGTTGTATATTTTGATGTACTCTTTAGATTTTGGTAAGAATGGAAAATGATAGTGATATCCGGTGGAGAGAATGATGTGATCAAACTGAGCAAAGCTGCCATCATCGAACTCGACAGTGTGTGGCTTTTCTGAGTTATCAGTGATGTACCTTTTGATACGAGGCTTGAATTTCACAGCGGGACTACATTGAAAGCACTCTTCAATCCAACCGTATACAGTTTTGGATCTTTGTGATATAGTTACACTCCTTGCAACAGGAGCGAGATACTGTGCCAAGTCTGCAGATGATGTGCCTGATCCACAAAGCAGCACACTCTTATTCTCAAATTCAGCTGGATCTCTGAAGGACTTACTGTGTCTCACAACATCAGGATATTTTGCGACGAACTCAGTGAGACCATCAGTTTTAGGAATGAACGGAACATTGCAGTGCCCATTTGCTACTACGACTGCATCAAACTCTTCTCTGTACCATTGCTCAATTTTAGAGAATCTTGGCTTCTTTCTAATAGTGAGAGTCCATTTGTTTGTGTTGTCATCCTTCTCAACAAGTTCTACACTGGAGCTGGTACGGAAATAATGCGATAATGAATATTTTTCCACAATTGAATCGAGATATTCTTTCACATCACCAAGAGATACAAGTGGTTCTAAGAATCTGCCTTTGCTGACACCTTTGTATGGAGTGTAGGAAAATTTCATGAACTTCTCAGGTATATTTGTGAAAAGGTCTTTGTAAGCGGCGTTTTTATTCCATTTCAGTTCATCCTCAAAGGTCTTGTTACTGAATCTCACAAACGGGGTAGTTGATGAGGTCTCTCTTAATGCCGAGTCGCTTGGTAGGTGCGAATACTCAAATATTCCATCGGGAGTGTTAAATCTTCTTGATTTCAGTATGTCTATAGATGGCATTTTTGGATCAGGTTTGGCAAAGAAATTCCAAACCCCACCTATTTTATCGTTTTGTTCAAAGCAGACTATTTTATTGAAGGCAGCATTCTTTGCACTAGGTTTTATATTTTGCTCCAGAGTAGAGATACCACTCTTAGCGACGTGCGCCAGCTCATTGACACACGCGATACCAGCCGGACCAGCGCCAATAACTGCAACAGACCTGATCGTCTTGGAAATGCTCATCTGCTTGTTTGCTTATTATATGCACTCTTCTGCCTAAAGTATGGGATAGAAGATATGAGAGAAAAAAGTGTAGTATTTGAACACATTTCTGTCGACCAGATGCCAGGCTTACCAAGCAGATAGCATTTGGTCTCCACAGTTCCCCAATTGGGTCAAGATGCGCCGGTAACGGATCTAATCATCAATACACCCCCGATTGGCGGAGCAGTATTGCCTATTTGGGTAGTGAAAGCCCGCAACTCCGCAAACATTAGTCGCTAGGCGCGTATTTTTGGAATCTGAACAGCGCTAATAACCTTCCTGTGGTCTCATAATCAGCTCTGTTTCTCGGTTTTTAGCAAACCATTCTTTGACATTATCAAACCTCAGGCAAATAGGTTCTATTCTCATCTATTACCTTACTTGTATTTTCTCCAATATAATTAGGGGGATCCTGTTTTAAAGCATTCTGCTCCAACCTCAAATTCTCCAATGATACACACAATTCCAATTCCTTCACTTTGTTGATGGGTTCAGATTTCTTGCTGATCTCTTCATGCACAGTCTCAGCTGCTTGTGCTTTAAACCGTAATCTTTCTTGAGTCCCATGAGCAAGTTCCAACTCACTTTTCAGTTGTTGTTCTTAACAGTTTACCCATTTGTTATCACACTTACCTTTTGATCAATCTCACCCTTCTTTTCGAACCTTTCTTTGAGACTCCCTTTACTTCATTATTGAGTGCACCACAAGACTCCTTACAAGATTTTTGGGAGCCTATCATTTCCTTCGCAGCCTTTGCAAGTTTATCTAATATTTTATGCGAATTCAAAGTGGCATCATTGTTGGATACAGCATAAACACTACTTTCATTAGCACCAGACTGAATCTCATTGAATTTCTTTTACTTTTTCATATTTTCCTCTTTCTTCTTCAATTTTCCCTCCATTCTTTTTACAGAATCCTCTTGAACTTTTTGGAACTCCATGAATCAAAGTGGAACATCATAGAGATTATCTTTTGACATTGTGTTTGACAAGATAATATCGATGTCTTTTCACAAGAAGTGCGACAACCCTTCTTTCTCTTTCTGTAGCCTTTACTTTGAAAGCTTATTCTTCCTTTCATATCTACTCTTAATACTTATCACTGATTATCCTAAGATACTCTATTGCCATAAAAATTCAAATTTATATGATTGTTCACTTGGATAATACCGAAGAGGTCGTACTTGATTATAGCCTTATATGTAAGAGCGTTCCTGGCAATGGAGAAAGAAATATATTAAAATTGATAGGTAAGTAGACTAGTTAATTAGCCATTACAAAGATATAATGATAAGAAAGAAACAACCAATAAAGGCAAAACTACATGAAGAAGTGTCTCTATAATGAACCCTAAGAGGAAATAAGAACTTCCTAATTGGGGAAATTCACCGAAATAGCGACACGTCACCAAGCCCCATTTTTGAGATATCCCGTCCCGGCGCTGAGCCTCCATAAACCTCGGGTGCATGTATATTGCGAGTTGCGAAGTTTAATCAGCCGCCGGTAGCTGCGCGATCAAAAATTTTAGAATTTTAGCCGTTTATCCAATTCCTGACTAAGAAGTAGCCGGAATTGGCTCAACACAGAACGGCGCCTTATTAAGATTGGAAAAGGTGCGGGGACCAGGTTCTTATAAAACTGGGTCACGCTCCCCTGTGCTTCCCTCACCAATAACCGAATACAGTACTTGTTAGCTTATGGTGAATTAGCAGACAAGTGCATCCTACAATTCTCACCCGAAATCATTGTTTCCATTCCATTCACAATGAATTCACAGCCACAAGTCCGTAGTGAGTCCGGCCGAAGCATGGTCCCTTCAGTTGCGGAGTTTCATGCCGAAGACGCAATTCCTCCACCACATGCGCATACTGAAAATAACGATGATGACCACTTTGATGATTTACGCAGCTATCACTCCTTCCAGATTCTCCAAAATGTGACCGATAGTGTCTCTATCATCTCCCACAATGGAGATTTCCTCATTCCAGATCCTCCTTTTGAGAATTTATCAACATCGAGGAAACTTGCAATGGTCTTTCTAATCATCATGACTCAACTTCTAACGCAAGCATCTCTATCACAGTCCATTGTTCCATACCATTACATTGCGCGTAGTTTTGGTGTCCAAGATGACCCAGGAGAGGTATCGTGGATGTCTGCTGCATTCTCCCTCACTGTTGGTACTTTCATTTTAATTGCAGGTAGAGTTGGCGACTTGTTAGGTTATAAGAGAATCTATATCGGGTCATATATCAACTTGGCAGTATGGTCAACGCTTGCTGGCGTATCGAAGTATTCGAACTCCATTGAATTTTTTGATGTCTGCAGGGGCATGCAAGGGCTTTCACTTGCTTTTGCAACGCCCAACGCTTTGGCCATCATCGGCCATTATTTCCCTGATGGAAAGCAAAAGATCTTCTCATTTGCCATGTTTGCCGCAGTTGCACCTGGTGGGTTCTTCATAGGAGCACTTTGGGATGCATTGTTCGTTCAACGTGCAACTTGGAATTGGATGTTTTACATTATGGCAATTGTATCATTACTTATCTCCATTGCTGCATACTTTATCTTTCCAAAGAATATAGGAACACATTATCCCGTCATAACTTTTGATATGTATGATCCCCTAGGGTGTACATTGGGTGTCGTTGGACTCGTTCTCATCAATTTTGCATTCAATCAGGGCCCAGTTGTCGGATGGGAAAAGCCTTACGTGTACATTCTTTTGATTGTCGGTATTCTTGCCATTGTTGCATTTGTATTCTCACAGAAACGTGTCAAATATCCACTTATTCCACCTCTCAATTTCACTATTGTGATGACACTCGCTATCATTGCTGCTGGTTGGTCGAGTTTCGGCATCTGGATTTTCTACCTGCTCAAATTTTCTCTCGATATCCTTCACCAGACTCCCATCGTTGTTGCTGTACAATTTGCCCCTACTATGATTGCAGGTCTCTGCGCATCTCTCACTACAGGAGTTCTTGTTCAAAAGATTCCAACTTCTATCATTATCCTCTTTTCCACACTTTGTTTCACTGCGGGATTGATCTTAAATGGTCTACGTCCAGTTTCTCAGGTTTATTGGATTCAACGTTTCCTCAGTATGATCATCACTCCTTTTGCTATGGACACCAGTTTCCCTGCAGGTCAGATTTTACTTGCCAATGCACTACCACGTGAACATCAAGGTGTTGCTGGATCTCTAATTGCCACAGTGGTTAACTACTCTATTGCTATAGGACTTGGTGTTGCAGGTACAGTTGAGTACTATACTACGAAGAACGGTGCGACCATGCTACAAGGTATCAGAAATGCCGGCTATACAGGTATGGGATTTGCTGGCTTTGCAGTCTTGATGGCACTTTCCTTTAACGCCTATCTCTTCTGGCAATCGAGGAGGACAAATACCAATGACAAGGACGTCGAAAAGGATGCATATTTAGTGAAAGATAGCGATACCGACACAGCGTTCCCATCTCAACCTTGAGCTAGTTTGAGCTCTCTTTGCTACTTTCATGATCAATGGCTAATGCCTATAGATACACATTCGTTACCATTTTCTACCTTTAATATTCTATATAATCTCCAATCTAATCTCTAATCTCGAATCTTTGAGCCCTAATCTGCACGAACAGATAGCCATTTTGTATAGTTTTGGCACTTAAATAAGTAACAGGGTCCATGGGGTGCACGGTGCATGACCTTAACGGAGTCTATGGGCCATAAGCGAGCCCTTCAAAGACTCTTCAAACTTCAAACTTCAAACCCTACCGCCCGATCGCCGCGTCCAAAAACGGCATTGCCCAGCGAGCGGTTCCCACTTGAAGGCGTTGCGCGGGGGTGTTGAAAAACTTCACCAAATGGCAGGTATGTCCTCTAGTGGAAGGACAAGGCGACTTGGAAACGGCGATTTGCACTTTGCACACACACGCATCATAGAGCTGTCAAAGAATAATAACTATAGCGACAAGCCACCAGGGAGTCAAACGATCTTAATGGGTACCACTGAATTGTCGCATGAGACTACCGATGTCGATGAAGAGGGAAAGTTTGTCGTCAATAAAGATGGCAAAGAGAGTGAAGGTCAGAGCCTTCCCCATGAAGACGGAAGGCTGAATGATGTCTCCAGTGTAATCCTCCAGAAGAAGAGCCATGACGCAGTTGGGTCAAGTATAAATACAGTGTCAATGTCTGCCTCTTCCTCAACGTTATCCAAGGTTAAAATTCCAACCAAAGCAAAAGACACAAAAGTTAAGCGTTCGAAATCATTCTCAGGATGCTACACATGCCGTCGACGTAAAATTGCTTGCGATTTGAAGAGGCCGACGTGCATGAAGTGTAAAACATCCGGATTTGTTTGTGAGGGATATGATGTCAAGCTTCGGTGGTCTCAGCCACTCGAGTTTGACATTTACGGATATCAATTGCCATCGAAACCTATTCAAGAAACAGAATATTGCCAAAGAAGATCCATAGAATATGTGAATTATGGTGACCAAGCATACAACTATTATGACGAGATGGATTCGGACTTGGCAACGCTACATAACATGTACTTAGAATTTCCGGGTTCGAAAACTGTCGTAAAGGGACACTTTGGTGCGTTCAGAGGTACCAAAATAAAACCGAAAAGCAATAAGAGAAAGAATACTAAACATGCGAAACCTACCACTAAAAGGAGTAAAGTGGCATTACCAACAGAGCAGAAGAAATACACACAATCAACGTCAGAAGGTGGTTCTACAAACTTGAATACATCTGGAAATAACAGTAATACATCTCTGTACAAATCAATTACCAAAAGCTCCAACTTCCTTTACCCACAGAATGTATCGAATTCAATTGTTCCGACAACTAACATGTACAACCACTCTAACAAAAATGTTCTTGCTGGTAACGAATGGTTGAGTACAGAGCTTTTAGATGCTGCTCTTTTAACAGCATCCGCATTGAATGGTGACACCCACTTCTTTGACATGTTTGATCTCGATCACGGCGGGAACAACATGGGCTCTCCAATAGCATCGAGTAATGCGCAGCCCGGTCAGTTTCAGAGCCACACGAATATTGCTAATACTGAGATGTCCAATGCGGCTTCCAATGAACGCAGAAAAGAACAATCTTCTGCTCTTCAGTTTAGTCAAGTTGGCGAACATCAGTCGCAAACTAATAAAAACGGCAATAGAAACAATCTGGGATCTGCCACAGGGCCAGATGGTGATAATGCTCATACTAATGAAACACAGGAAGTGGGTGAACGGAAAGTATCAATGGATATGTTTCCGGATTCTGTCCCAGATCAGATGCTCCATCTGCTTTTCCAAGGTAGAAACACTGCTGACACGAATCAGAATAACCATGGGTTTTTATCCCCAACACCAATACATTCATACCCATCTAGCGGCGCTCACTCCAAATCGAACCAGAAACACAGTAAACCTCATTCAAAGGGTATTCGCAACCACCACCAATCTCCGCTATCAAATCTGAACCCTCACTCACACCACACTAGTGCAGCACACGGAATTCCAGAAGGACAACCATCCAATGCAATAACCTCGAACACATCTACCAATGCTCGTGTGCATGCTCCAACGCCGAGTCAACTTTCTCCACCAGAAGAACTGAACTCAGTTCAATCCACCGATGACGTGGGTGGAACCCCATCAAGTGTAGATCACTCTGTTGCAACACCAGGATCCGCCTTAGAATCCTCTGACACAGGAATAGTTCCAACGACAAACCAAAATAACAAGTTTAAACAAGGTGATCTTCCAATAATCGGGAATGGAATTAAAATACATGCATCCAGTAGCATCAAAATGCCGAAGAATATTATGGAAATTTTGCAGACAACCCCATTGCCGAGGTCTTTAGCTATAGATAAATTTGGTATTCCTACTACTTCTTTGAATGTCAATCCAATGGCCAGATACTTGCTCAATTATTATATCGAGGATGTTGCAGATATGATGACCGTCATACCACTTGCCAAGAATCCATGGAAATTCATCTATTTTCCACGAGCACTTATGGCCATCGGTGAACTTGCATCTCTAGGTACAACATCTAACGCAAGAAATGGACTATTGAATGCTTTGCTTGCAGTCAGTGCCTTCAATTTACAAAGTAAATTTGTCAGAGGTAGTGATGAAATGAAGTACTATGTGGATTTAGGAATTCAACTTAGAAGGCAAGCCAATGAATTTGTGGAGAGGTGCATGGAAGAAGATATTTTAGATCAGAAATATAAAGATGTCCTCACAGCAGTTTTATCGATGGTCACGATTGATGTTGTGTGGGGTACAATGTCGTCTTGTAAGATTCACTTGGATCATTGTGAGAAAATCATTGAGAAGAAAATGCAGCATAAAAAGAAACTATCATCTAAAGCTGTCATCCTACATCGTATTTTCAGCTCTTTGAAACTCATTCAGGATTCAACCAGTTTAGAAAACATTCAAAAATCGGAGATCTTCCTCAATGAAAAGAATTACAAAAATTTCCTAACCGGATCGAAGCCTACTCAAGACCAAATCGATGCCCTAAATAATGATAGCTTTAGAGGAATTTTCCGAGGATCAAGGGCAAGAAAGTCATCTGCAAATCCAACTAATACAACCCAGGCTTCGAGGTTTTTGACAGAGACTACTCATGATCCATCTCCAGACGCAGGTATGACGCCTAGGGCCAATTCCAACATACTCGATTATGAGCCGCATAATGCACTCTCACCAAGCTCTTCTTTTCACAATGCCAGAAGTGGCAGCGGTACAGGAAATGGAAAGAGAGGGAAATATAATGAGAAGATTACAGATAACGGTAAGGTACGCATTGAATTTATTGTCAATAGCGATGATGAGAATGACCTAAATCATGCTACAAGTGATAAGATTAACAATGACGCAGATATTCCTGCGTTTGTTGATATTACCAGAACAAGTTTTCAGCCTTCTAAAAACAAGTTAGATGATAAAGTTGTCTCATCTGATGCCATATATGGATTGCCTAACTCTTTAATTTTGATGTTTGGTGAGATTATACCACTCACCAGATTCCGAAAGTATCATCAGGATCACACCATTCCGCTGCCTCCATTTTTTGACGAGCTTGCTGAACAACTAGAATTTAAACTGCTTACCTGGAAGCTTGAATGGACTTTGGTTACCGATGACGATAACTCCACAATCAATGATACTACGGACGACAGCAAGCAGAATTTCATCTCTCCTCGTCATGAAGGTATATACCATCACGTTATGTCCTTCTACCATGCCCTTGTCATTTATTTCTACAGATTTATTGAGGATGTCAACCCCATGTATCTCTTGGAACGTATCGAAAAAGTTCTTTACCATTTGAACAAAATTCAGGAGATTTTGGAAAACAATAAGGAAACATCCTACATCATCCCATTGTTTTGGCAAGGATTCATAGCGGGAAGCGAAGCAATGACATTATATTTGCAGAACGGTTTCAACAAATGGGGACAAGATATCGCTCAAACAGGTATTGGTACTTACTGGAATGCCAGACAAATCATGCTGGAGATTTGGCGTCGGAAGAACCACAATGTGAAGAATAATAGCTGGGTTGATGTTCTCCGTGACTGGAAAACGAATGTTATGTTAACGTGACAAAGTATATGTAAACTAGATACTGTAAATCAAATATATCGAACGATAATATACGCCACACTATGCCCAGCCGTTAGTAAGCAGAATGCGCTGAGAAAGGATACGTGTCCACAGCTGGAGGCTTGGTTACGCGCGATACGCGTTGTGCGTTTGTTTAGAAGCGAAAAGAAACTTTTCACTTACCATACTTTACAGATTCTTATCACACGGCTCCTCGCTATAACTACTATTCGGTGGCGAGTATTGTGACGTGTTGATCTTTCTCTCAGTATACAGACGGGAGTACCAAGAGACAGAGCACTTTACTTCTATAACCTTACAAATGAGACTCTGTGGAATACATGCACATGTGTCTGTGATACTGGCACTGATACTAAGTTATTGCTCAGTAGTTTTCTCACTCAATGTGATTGAGGATGATATCATCGTCCGATATGAGAAAAAGCCACCAGCGCCTGTTCACTTTGACAACTTTCATCAGTTCACAAGAACACCATTCCAGGCAGACAAGTACGAAAACTTTCTTGATACCAATATCGACGAATCTACAGGAGTGACGTTCAGGGATTTGAATGAACTAAATGGTAAGTTGAGACCTGTTATCAAAGAACTTGTGCAAGAGAATTTCTTCAGAATCTTCAGATTGAACTTGTTCAAAGAATGCCCATTCTGGTCAGGTGGTGGATTCTGTATGCACAGATCTTGCGCTGTTGATACTATTGATGATTGGAAGGATTTACCAGAAATTTGGCAACCTGAAGCGTTGGGAAAATTAGAAGATTCCGCATTAGTGAACTCTTTGAATGCTAATATCACCCAGGATGATAATAATGACTATTGTGACCTTGACGGATTTATCCACAATACTGTTTTTGTCGATTTGGTTGCTAACCCAGAAAGGTTCACCGGTTATGGTGGTGATCAGAGTTGGCAGATTTGGAAGAGTATTTACAATGAAAATTGCTTCAACTTAGGACACGATCAGTGTATTGAGAAAAACTTCTTTTACAAAATTATAAGTGGTATGCATGCGTCGATTTCTACACATCTTTCCAACGAGTACTTGGACAAGTCAGCAATGGAATATATTCCAAACTTAGAACAGTTCATGACCAGAGTCGGTAATTACCCCGATAGAATTGCTAACTTATACCTGAATTACATGGTCGTTTTGAAGGCTCTGACTAAACTTGAGGCTTACGGTGTTTTTGATGACTTGCACTATACTGAGGATACCAATTTTGTTGAGAAAGAGAGTGAATTCAAGAGCCAATTCAAGGAGCTGTTGGATCCTGCCTTGGAATTTGCAAAAGAGAAAAATCAGTGTATGTTTGATGAAAGCATATTGTTCAAAGAGAAGAATTCTATGGTCGTGAAAGAGGAAATCAGAGAGAACTTCAAAAACATTACTAGAATTATGGATTGTGTTCATTGCGATAGATGTAGATTGTGGGGTAAGTTACAAACTACGGGTTACGGAACATCTTTGAAAACTCTTTTCGAATTGAAGGATAAGAGCAATTTTCATATCAACTTGTCTAAAATGGAGATAATTGCCCTTGTGAATACTTTTGATAGACTGTCAAAGAGTTTAGAAAGTGTTGAGAAGTTTAAAAAGATGTATGATGAAGCAATTCTGAGAGAGGAGCGTGGTGAACATGAAATCACAACCAACTCCCTAGAAGGCCTCCCCGGACAAGCATCATTTATTTCAGGAGGCAGTTCATATGATCTTGAGGCGAAGGCAAAGACATCAATGAAGAAAGCATCCGATGAGAAGATGAAAATGCCTGATGTTTTCAAAAAGGAAAGGAAGCTTTTTGAAGAGGTGATATACCCGAAGCTCGATAAGGATGGAGACGGGGAAACTCTGGGTGAAATTTTCATCACTGAGCTAAAGAACGTGTTCAACTCTTTGAAGTGGTTGGCCAGATCTTACTACATTTTTCCAAAGATTGTTTACAATTGGTGCTTGATCAGAATGGTATATTACTGGAATACCTTCATTGGTCACGTTGATCACGATTTTGATTTTAACAGATTGTACAGAATCGAGATTTGAGAACGCAAGGTCTCATCCCTGCGTACTACTTCTTTACTTAACGAAACTATGATTATACTATATACAACGTATCTCTAAAACCTTGCAAAGAAACAGTTCTGCTGTACGGGAACCCCATAGATCGATAAGCACGCCACGAAACGCGTCGATGATTTGGTGAGTGTCCAGACGCGTGCAGCACGCGCAACAGTCTGACGGATTGGCACTTCAGCTTAATGGGTTTTTTGAGCCAACGGCTCGTGCTCAAATTAGCTGTTCACTTTCCACCATTTGACACCTAGCAACCCACAACATAGAAGGCTGGACTTTGCAGATGGAGGTACAAGTCACTTCGACGTCCTTGACAGAGAAGGAAGGGGCAAAGCTCCGGGAATTATTGGCCAAACGGTTCACAAAAACCACTTATAGTCCGGACTTGACGAATACAGTGAAAGTTTTAGTTGTAAATTTGCAAGATGAAGCAAAACACTGGCTGAAATCTAAGAAATTTATGTTTGTGGTGGCATACAGACCAGAAATATTGGTGATAGATTATCACGATGTCTGCAAAACGGCAGAAAACGCTATTGATAGAAAGCCAATTATATCCTTGCCCAGAGTGAGAGCATTTGAGAAGCTCACAATTTCCCTGTGCAGACTGGAAGATGATTTATCAGAGAAAATCCACAAACTGATCACATCCCAAGGCGGCACAGTGATCACTCATCTCACCAATGAGACAGATATCATGGTTAGTATGATGGCCGAAGGAAAAAGGTTCGAAGCTGCTAATCAATGGGAACTTCCAGTAGTTAGTCCCGATTGGTGTTTTGATTCACATGAGAGAGGACTACCACTAAACCCGGTTTTTTATAAGCTACAAAAGAATGTCACAGATGTTGCACGATTTTTCAACTTTGAGGATGACTCTACACGAGTAGGCTCCGAGACTACTGTCAAGACATACAAGTTAGGTAAAAGAAACTTGGCTTGCGACTGGGATAAGTTGAAAGAGTGGAAGAGTGGTGAAGCTTCAAGAAGGCTAGAGGAATACATTGTCAACAAGAACTTCAACAAAGACTTGCTGTCCCAGAAAGATGGAGGAGATCACTTACAGGTAGATGGTATCGAAAACACCAATAGGAATAGCAGTATAGGAAACACGGATGATAGTATCACCATTCTAAACTCATCTGACTCTGACACAAACAAAATGAAGCACAGCATTGACGACGATGCCGAAGACGAGGTAGTCGTACTGAAGAAAAAGGCCAAGCATGGCGGGTTGTGGAATCCGCTGAATAAAAAGAATAGAAATGCTGGCGTTAAGCTGGAAATGAACAAAGCGCTAATAAAAAAGGAGGAGCAGAAAGGCCCCATCTTTCGAGGTATGGTGTTCAAAACGATAGGATTTCAAATCGAAGAAGAGAGGAAGTTGAGAAAGGTCATCGCCAGGTTTGGAGGTAGAGTGATCAGTTATGATGCTAATGATGAACCAACGTTTACCGTAGTGAGTTTCAAGTCTGAGTTGAAAGTGGAGGGGAGGAACATCATTACGGAGTTGGCGATAGAAAGGTTTATCTTCAATGAGAAAGTCGATTCAGGAGACGACCTTTGGTGTCGGCCTTTTTATTTACCGGGAGATTTGTCCATGAACGATGTCAGAAGCGCTCTTTTACCTTTCAGTGACACTACCACGAACGCTGGACAGAAACTGCTTGTTTCCATCACTGGATTTGAAGGTACGGATCTGTCGCACATCGAAAGACTATTAACTCTGAAGCTGAATAAATGGGTGCAGTTTGAACCCGTCTTCAGCCAAAAATGCGACATTCTCATCGACGGTCACGCCAGTACAACAGCCAACAGCACTGGGCGAGGCCGCAAACAGCAGATGGCCCAGCGATGGGGCACCCCCCTGGTTCGCGTGGAGGCCTTCTGCGAGCATGTACGCGAGTTAGGAGAGAGCGGTGTAGTGTAGTGTAGTGTTTAGCGTGTAGCGTGTAGCGTGTAGCGTCATCATGATAAAATTTGAAACTGTCCGTTGAATTGAAATTGACAACGGCGTTCAGTTCGGCTTCTCTAAGTGCAGCAGGTGTTTGTGTATCACCTTTCTATGAACAGATAGTCCTAAAGAGAGAACATAATACAAGAAGTCATGCTTTCGCCATTTAGAGAGGCAATCGTTGCTAAAGCACCACAATTTACTCCCGCTGGTGGGTACCGTACCATCACCAGAGCAAATGGCGCAGAAATTATCACTGTTTCCGATAAGACGATCAAAGTGACCAAACTAGGGGTTCCAGCCACCGATCCCAACTCGACCGTGGAACTGGCAACCAAGTTGACATTTGACCCTAAAGAAATATTGATGAATCAATGTGAGCAGTTGCTTTGTGTTTATGATGAGGAAAACTGCTGGATGATTACCCTTAACAAGGAGGGTTCCACTATATTGTTCACCACACATTACGCACTTGACTTAAAGCTAGCTAAAGATGAGAAATTGATCCAGGTTATATTCAACAATGTTAGCAAGTACCAATCAGAAGTTGTTGCTTTGACAACCAAAGAAATCAGATCTTATGATACTTTCGCACCAACAAAGCCTCTTCAACGTTACGACTTCAAACAAGAATATGAGAATAACACATCCAAAAATGCCTTCGATTTTGAATCATCTATTGTAGACCCTGTGTCTATTTGCTTTGCTTCACATTCCATTAATGCTAGTTTTCTGGACGAAGTAACTCCAAACTCACCCCAGAATGATTTGACATTGTTTTTACTCACCTCAGATTCTTCTGTCTACAAAATCTTCCCATTCTTCCCTCAGCGACTTTCTGTTAACATGGAATGGGTGTCAGACTTGTTTGATTCTACGTCACTCTCTTTCAGATCTTTGAATATGGAATCGGAACAAGCCACGTTATTACCGGCCGTGAAGGTTTCTGCCATGTTGGAAAAAGCCGTCTCACCAGAGTCTATATTAATTAGAAAAGAGCTGCCAACTATTTACCAAAGGGGTAAGCTTACGGGGCCTTTAACAATTGAGAATTTTCCCGAGGAGCTCTATGCGTTTGATGCAATTAAATTGCTGGCCATGCCTAACGACCTTTTGATCATTGTCTTTAACCATGCAATTGTTGCGTTCCATAGAAGCTCACAATTCCAAATGATCTTTGAACATCAAAACGTCGAGCCTAGTGACACTTTCTTATTAATGGATACCAGTATTTTTAGTCCTGGAAGTGGATCCATATGTACAGCGATGATTCATCCTGTTACCGCCGACTCCATTATAGTTACAGCTTCAAATGGAACGGTACTACAGGTAGATTTCTCACAATGGATGGAAAACCTGACAATGGGCTTACAAACGAGCGATCTTACTGCCTTCACGGAACAATGTCAGAGCGAACAGCTCCCTACAGTGGTTGTGAAGCTAGGTACACTAGCATTACCCGAGGAGAATTCCGTTATTGCAGACGTTACTTTGAGAAGTTATGAAAACCTAATATGGTCTGTGTGGAACACGAGAGAGGTCTACACCTTGTTTAAGAAGGCTGGCAATCCCGAAAAGCTTGAGGTCTCTTTAATAAGTGCTAGTGCGAACGATGATGAAGAAGAAAATGGAGAAGCAGAGGATGGAAATGTCAATGAAGCGGCAAGTGAAAAATATCAATCTTTACTTACCTCGGACTATCAAAAACACTTTTTACCTCAGATTGAGCAGTCATTGGCAAAGATTAATGAAGTTGTCAAACGTATGAATGAAACACCTACAAGACTTTTGGACGAAAACAATACGACGAGTGCAGATTTGAAGACGGTTTACGACATGACAGAGCTTGCAACTACTGGACAGTTAATCCTTTTCAAGGTACTTGCAGAGATTTCTAAGAGATTGAAGATGACGACAATGGAGTTTCATCAACAGCTTGCAGCTTATAACTCCGCTATTATGAAAAAGGAGACCATCTTTAAGAACTTTTTGAAACTCAAAGGGGCATTTCTTGATGCATCTGAACGACAAAGGAAGCTAGTTGTGAGAATGACGAAAATGATGCACGATACTGAAATCTTAGAAGCAAAAGAAAATAAGACGGCCGTGTGCATATCTTACCAAGAGAACGCGTACTTTAAGGAGCTAGCACGTATGAAGGATTACGTTTTGCGCAAGGAGTCTGAATCGGAGGAGCTGAATAAGCTACTTAGAGATGTTGAAGCAGCAGAAACGGAGACACTGCTCAAGAATAAGGACATAGTACTTGGGAACTTCGATAATAGGGAAAACTTGAAATCGTTGAAGACTCACTTGGAAACACAATCCACATTCATTGACTACTTGATCGAGAGATTGAGTAGACTTAATCAGGACTAACTTCATTTTTCTTTATGTAATTATTTATGACGTCCATTGAAAGCTCCTGGTTTTACAGATTCGTTAGTCGTGGAACAGTTAATGAAATTGTGTATAAAATTTGAATAATTAAAGCGTAATGTAAAGTGAAAGGCCGGTGTTGGTGGTGCAGATGAGACAGGAGCGAGATTTTTAGAAATCGGTGACTCTACCATTAAAGCTCCAATCACCGTGTCTGATAGGATCCTGCTTAGGCCCATTTACTTCACCAGTCTTTGGGTTGACATTTCCCTCAAATTCAGGGACAGTCATCATGGCTTTGCCGAAATTACCAACGTCGGACTCGACAACCTTTGGAGGTGTGTCACCCGCCTTAAAGCCCTGGTCTTCATTGTATTGCTCAATAGCTATCTGCGTATTTGCTGCTTGCTGAAGCTTCTCAAACTCCTTCTGTTCATCAGCATCAAGCTGGGGAGGTGCTGGACCCCTATTGGCAAAAGGCGATTTTGTTGCATACGATCTAACGTATGTCGCAGGCGATTTCGCCACGCATCTCAAGACATTCCCGTACTTCAGCATTTCCTCCAATGGGTGTATGCTTTCAAGAGAGGGACGTTCCTTGCGTAACCAACATAGGATGAAACATGAAGTGTGAACAGCCAGCCACCAGGTGCCCTCTTAAGAGCGACATCACCGAAGAGCCCGAGAGCCGGAGATGATGAAATTGTGAAATTCGCGCCGGAAAAAAACATCCGCCTCCGAGAACCGAGAAGCAACTGGCAACTGGCATTTGGCAGTTGACACGTCTGTTGTTTACGTTTGGCGAAATACGCGTGAGAATGCGATTTAGAGCCAGCAACACGAGTAACAGACACCAATGAGGTATCCGGCACTTATAGTTGGGTTGCTGCTTCAGCTGGTGGGGTATCTGCTTTTCTGCAAAGGTTTTTTCCCCACTAAAGTGCTCTTGACACCGAGAGAAGTTGACACATTCACGACGCCATTTCCACATGATTACACAGAACCAAAAGCACAATTCGACAAAGTCGTCATTATGGTCGTTGATGCGATGAGATCTGACTTTTTATTTTCCGATCGTTCCAACATGAGTTTTGCACATTCGTTGATCAACAATGGCCTTGGTTTGGGCTTTACCGCATTTTCGAATCCACCAACTGTCACGTTACCGCGTCTAAAAGGTATCACTACAGGATCGACACCCAACTTCATTGACGCAGTCCTAAACATTGCCGAAGATGACACCTCAAGCAGCTTGGGAGATCAAGACTCTTGGGTCAAACAGATGTATATGAATGGTTGGAAGATAAACATGTTTGGTGACGACACTTGGCATAAGCTTTTCCCTCAATATTTTGCAAAGACTGAGGGTACTGCCAGTTTCTACGTCAGTGACTTCACAATTGTTGACAATAATGTCACTAGGCACTTAGACTTTGAGCTCAGTGAAGAAGGCAGAGGTGCTTGGGATTGTCTGATATTACATTATCTAGGAATGGATCATATAGGCCATAAGGGAGGACCAAACAGTCAGCACATGCCATTGAAGCAAAGGGAAATGGATGGAATAATTCACAGAATCTACAATGAAGTGATATCAAAAGATCCTAACACACTGTTGGTTGTCATGGGTGATCATGGTATGAATGATATAGGTAACCATGGTGGCTCTTCAACGGCAGAAACGTCTTCCGCTTTACTTTTAGTGTCTGAGAAATTCAAGAATCTTCAACAATCTACCGAGACAAAGGCACCGTTACAATGGAATGATGACTTTGATTATTTTCACAGAATTGATCAGATAGATCTTGTGCCAACACTTAGTGAGCTTATTGGTCTGCCTATTCCAATCAACAACCTTGGTGTTTTTGTTCCTCAGTTTTTGAACCTTTACCCAACTGAGAAGGAACAAAGAGATGTTTTATTGAAGAACGCTCTACAACTTAAAGTTTTACTTGACAAATCTGCTGGTAAGATTTCAAACATGGAAGAGTTAGATAAAGGCCAATTGATCCATTTCATTAATGCGGCAAAGGAAGAACTATCTCGTAACTCGTCTGCATACAACTATTTCTACATATTCCTGGGAATGGGTATGTATGCTACCACCACACTAATTTCAATTGTTGCTTTTGGACTATACTTCAAAGAATCATTTCTTATTGCCTTTTCTGATGTTGTCCTCTTTTTCGTCTATTCGGTAAATTTCATAGCATCGTCCATGGTCGAAGAGGAGCATCATTTGTGGTGGTTCTTTACCTCATTGTTCGCAGCATATACTATTATCTGTCATCTCAGAGGAGATAAAATTAAATGGCTAGCTATTCTTTCATTCATGATAGGCCTAAGATTATTAAAAGCATGGAACAACAGTGGACAGAAACACAATTTAAAGGCTAACATGAAAATATCAACGTATATTAATCAAATGCCTGCAGACGTTGGACCAATGGTGTATGCATTGCTGCTATTCTGTACAATTTTGCCAATGATACTACATGTGAACGCTAAGACTGATGTTGGCATTTTTATGAACTTATTGCAAGTTTTGCTATCAATGCTAACGGTATTGGTTTCAGTGGTGAAAATGTTAGCCTTTCTAACCGAAACATACAATATGGAGGATAAAACGCTACAGCTACCTGAATGGTGTCACTCTTTCCTAAATGTTCTCAAAGAAACTACTGAGCTTGATGACTATAACCAAATAAGTAACATTGTTTTTTCTGTCCTTCAGCAAGTGTGGTTATTTGCGATTGGCGTGCAACTACTTGAGCCTTTAGTGTGCAAATATATCATAAAACCTGGAAAAATAACAAACCACTATTTCTCAAACATTTTAGCGATAGTCACTTTCATATTAATATCCCAAACCAACTATGCCAATGTCCCACTATTCTTAGTTCTCTATTTGATCCTTCTTGGATTTACAAAAATTTCATCAAAGACTTCCACCAACTCAAATATATTCAATCTATTCACATTGCTGCTACAAAATCTGACGTTTTTTCAGTTTGGCCTCACAAACTCATTATCTTCGGTTGATCTAACTAATTCATTTAATGGGTTAAGCAGTTACAATATGTTCTTTTCGGGTTTGCTAACGTTCACCTGCAACTGGGCAGGGCCTCTTTTCTGGAGCTTTGCACACTTATACCTTGTCTTCAACAAGATTCCACAGCATCAGCATCAATCTGTTAAATGGAGAATCTTATTTGATAAGTTGTTGTTTAACTTCGTGTTCTATTCAGTTAGTGGATTGCTCCTTCTTGCTTGCTGCTACCATCTAAGATTCCATCTCTTCATCTGGACGGTTTTCAGTCCGAAGATTCTTTACTTCTTGAGTTGGTTGGTGTGCAATCTGGTTTTTGATACTCTCATAAACATACTTATTGTCGGTCTCTACATTTGAGCTTCAAACCCTATCAAATTTACCCCACGTAGTTAGTGTATCTATTATTATTATTCAAAAAAGGGAACTAAGTAATATAAAAAACTATTAGAAATGAAATGAAAAACAAAAGTAATGAAAGGGGAATAGGGTAATCGATTGTATTAATTAGAAAAATAGGCTAAGGGAAGCAGTTTACTCTTCTTCGTCATCAGTGTTGACAGGCTTTGGAGTACCCTTTGGAGAATTCAACCATTCAATATATCTCAATCTTCTTCTTTCTTCTTGCAACTTCTTATCATTTCTAGTCATCTTCTTCTTTCTTTGTCTAACCTTGATGTTAGCAGGAGAGTCGTCATCATCCGCCTTGGCAGCAGCCTTCTTTGCTAACTCAGTAGCAAGCAGAGTTTGCTCAGAGTTACCACCGTCTTCAAATCTACTTTGATCAATTTCTGCAACACCTTTAGTGACCAATTCACCGTTCTCGACAATCCATTGTTCAGGACATAATGCACCAACGAACTCGTTGTTGTGAGAAATCATAACGACCGCACCCTTCCATTCTCTAATAGCCATAGCCAAAGCACCAAGAGAGTCTCTGTCCAAATAGTTAGTAGGTTCATCCAACACCAAAACGTGAGGGTTATTCCACATTGCACCAGCAATGACAACCTTGACCAATTGACCACCAGATAGGGAACCCATGGCGGTATGATCAGCAACTTCACCATCAAGACCAATTCCTTCGAAATGTTCTCTGATAACCTTAGGGGTTAACTCTCTATAACCAAGACCTTCACGAGAAGCTTCATGATCATCGAACTTTTGAACAAGAGGACCAAAACCGTATTCAATGAGGACCTCCTTTGGAACCCAAGAGTTACTCTTTGGTAACCAGTTCTTCCACTTGATTTCATATTGGAAAGATTTCTTCAACTTTTGTCTACCAACAATAGCTTCAATAAATCTAGGGCCACGTCCATCTCCGGAATCAATAGAAACTTCGAGCATTTTTCTTTCCTCGTCAGAGCCGATTTTACGAGATTCCTTTAACAAGACTTCTCTGTCATCACCGAATCTATATCTCCATTGCAAGTATTGATTTGGAGTCTTTTCCTTATGTTCGTTAACGTGCTGTAACGCGTGTTGAGCGATGTAACCAATACGTAAGTTTGGATGCTTTTCAACAGTACCTTCTTGTGGAACTAATTCAGCAGTGAGCAACTTGATCAAGGTGGACTTACCTGCACCATTTGGACCCAAAACAGCAACTCTGGATGAGAGGGAAATGTTACAAGAAACGTTCTTCAAGGATGGCTTCTCAGATCCTGGATATGCAAAAGTGACATTGGACATTCTAGCAACAGATCTGGTGTTAGATTTAACACCAGTCAAAATACCTGGAGGAGGGAAATGCATCTTAACGTTGGAATCAGTCAAAGTGTAGTATGCCTTAGCCTCTGGTTTGATAGAGACGAAATCAGACAAGTTACCCTTATAGTAGACCAACTTCTTGTTCTCATAATGAATGATATCAGTACAGACAGTGTCTAAGAATCCAGAATCGTGCGAGACGATCAATGAAGTGATATCAGTATGCTCAAGTAAATAGTTTTCGAGCCACTTAACGTTGGAAACGTCCAAGTGGTTGGTAGGTTCGTCCAATAGCAAGATGTCAGCCCTTAACAACATAGCACGTGCTAATTCTAATTTCATCTTCCAACCACCAGAGAGAGAACCGACATTTTGTGCTCTTCTCTCCTCGTCAAAACCAACATTTTCCAAAGCTTGAGCAATTTGTTCCTTTGTAGCTCCACTTAATTCTGGATCGGAAGCAATGAAATCAACTAAATTCAAGTTACCCTCTTCACCTTGTAGCTTATGTTCAACAAAACAAGTTTTTAATTCAGATTGGTCAGGGAAACCTTCCAATTGACCGTTGTTGATAGCTCTCATCAAAGTGGATTTACCAACACCATTTCTACCACAGAGACCGTATCTGTGACCCTTTACCAATCTCAAGTTGGTCTTATTCAACAACATTCTAGCACCGTAAGCAAGAGAAAATGGTGCGTTAACAATAATAACACCTTCGGAATCATCGTCGTCAACTGCATCCGGCGTGAATAACTTCTTCAAGGTCAAAACAAACTCATCAACGTCCTTGTTCTTCTGTTCCTCATCACCATTGTAGAAAGATTCCAAAGCCATCTTGAAGTAGTCGGACAAAGCAGTCCAATCATTGACGTTTGCGTCAGAGACGACAATACCATTAAGATAATTGAAGAGAACATCGTTGTTGATTCTGCTCTTGAATTGTTCAATGTATTGAACAGAGGTCTTTTTGGTTATTCTACCGTGGAACTTACCATCCTCTTGTTCCTTTTCTGCCTCCTCGATAACGACCAAAGCATCGTTTGCCATATCTCTCACTTCTGGTAAAGAAGCTGTGTTAATGACTTGTTTAAGACTTGGTAATAAGACAGGGACAAATTTTTCAATTTCACGCTTGTTATTCACCAATCTAGTCAAATTTTCAGTGATCTTGACAGTTTGTCTCAATTGCTCTTGGGAGGAAGAAGACATCTTCAAGGATTTATCAATAATTGGAACAACTAAGGAAAGAGCTGGTTCGGTGACTTCTGCAACAAAAGTAACAGAAGCCAAGGTCTTGATACAATCTGGAACCTTTTGAGGATTTGCCAAAGTCTCAACAATAAGGTCGTATCTAGGAGATAAATCTAAGTTATCAAGAACCTTGACAAATTGCTTTAGAATCTTCATACCTTCCTTGGCCAACTCTGGCTTAAAGTCTGTTGCCATATCAGTCAAAATAGGAATTGCTTCGTAGAACTCAAGTTCAAGCAAATCAGCTGGACATTCCTCAATTAACTTTTCAGTTAGCTTCAAACAAGCAATTTTGGATTGCCATTTCGAGCCAGACTTGAGGTATTGCAAGAAGTAACCAACTAAAGCAGATGCCTTAGCTTCGACAGGGAACATTCCGTACAATGAATCAACTGCAGTTTGTGCAGCTCTCTTGACCGTGTTTTCTTTATCAGTGAACAGCTCAAATGCATACTGGAAAAGTTCAACGAAGTATGCTTCGAATGGGGTAACACCGGCAAATTTTCTGCTCAAAGTTTGGATCAAGATACTAGACGCTTCTCTGAGAAGCGCAGAGTTCTTTGGCTTACCAAGAGTCTTGAGCACTTCTGCAATCTTCCATTCCTCTATCTTGGATGCACCTTGATCGAAGATCTTGTCTGCGATTTCATTACATTGTTCACGCACTTCGGAGATCTTGGTTGCTTCGTTCATAGCTGATAGATTCTCAGAGATTTCACTAACATTGAGCTTTTCAAAAGCAGTGTTAAGAGATGCTAGAGATGTGTTTGATGCACCACTAGAGATCGATGCGGAAGATGGCATCACTTTATTGGAGTTAGCGCGAGAAGAGACTTGTGAAGCTGATGGACTAGGAGCGTTCAAAGCACTTTGTTGTTGAGCAAGAAATTCTTCATATGACATTTGTTTTGGTTGTCTCTTTTGGTTGTAGTTGTTGGTAAACTTTTTGTTATTGTTAAATCTTGGTTGGCCTGTGTTTCCATTGGGGCCGGTCGGTTGGTCATTGCCCGTAGGGTTGTAGGCGGACGCATTAAGATCAAACTTTGGAGGCATTGTTTTATCTAGGTTGTTGTCTGCTCAATGATAGCCCTTTGTGATGACCAGTGGTGATCTGTTTGAAAGAGGAAATCCAATATCATTACAGTTATCAGTTCAAGGATTGAGGTTCTCTTAAGCGTGAAAATTTTTCATTGTGAAGCGATCTGTGCGAGCCGTAAATCTCATATCGATCTGTTAGCGGCTACAAAAATAACTAGCCTTTAAGGACTTCGGACTACGGGCCACCAGCCCGCCACGTTCGTATACTATGTACAGGGTCTACAGCGGTCCGAGAGCTATGGCGACCATTCAGCTAAGTCGTAGAATCTTTGTAGACGGGACAGCTCTTGATCAAAGGTGTTGCGGTTCACATTCCGGGCCTGATCGGAGAGGATTATTGCAAACGGATCTTCTTTTGAGTATGTTGACTTGAACCCAAACAAGTCAGCATAATTGTAAATGACCTTGGCAACCTCTTGCCATGGGTAATCTCTTTGCGATTTCAAATCATTTTGAAGTGATTGAATACCAAATTGACGACGATAATCTGTGATTCGTTTGATGTTTGATTGCATTGGGTTTTCCTCAAGGAGGTACTTCTCAGCCTGTAATAGAGATAGTTCCAGTTTACTCTTCAATGCTAAAACCAGTTGTAGACACAGTTTCTGATCTTTCTTCTTTGCCCCATACCATTGCACAAAGCAGATCGCAGTCTGGTAGTCTCCATATGCCAAAAGCGTTCCAATAGCTTCTTGAAAGGTAAAATCATCATCGAAATTGGAGGTCATCATTTGTTTGATGAAATCTTGTAGAGAGCTCAATCTTAGAGCAAATATCTCCTTAGAGAGCATCCCCGTGACGACAGACTTGTAGAAGGTGATAAGGACCGCGGTGTACAAGTTTTCTTCTTTCGCTTTGAGGGAACTGATACTTGTGGAAGACTTCAATTCAATCTTCTTGATAGCAATAGGATTATCAGAAAATATGTATTCATTTATGAATGACACTGCTTCACTGAAAAGCTTCTTAAAGTTGTAAGCCATAATTATATCATTTGCAAGCTTGGGACTTAGTGGTATCTCAAATTGTTCCATCATTAAGAGAAGCTGTTTGATCTCGTTCACCCTTGGATTCGATTGCGATAGGAATTGACTGCAAAACTCAGTGTAGGCTTCGGAGTTGGCAATAGGCAATATACTGTTTCTAATATCGTTCATCTTGTGAATATTCATTTGACTTAATGTTCTTGCAGCTATCTGAAACGAGGTGTTTGATTTATGTTCCAGTAAGACATTCAATAGCAACTTGACGTTAAAGGATGACAACATCTCGCCACTTTTCAATATTTCCAGTAGATCGTTGATTCTGGAGTTGTTCTTCTTTTTTTTCATTTTAGAGAGTCTTTCGAGGTACACTTGAGTATCCTCCAAAATCTTTGCCTCCTCAGCGGAGGAACACCTTCTTGGCTGGAATTTTCGGATCTCTTCAATAAGATAGTCTCTAACGTCGATGTTATAGCGTACCGATTGGGAGTCTCTAGTTACGTCTTTCTCAAGCTCGATTAAGAACAATTCTCTACCGCTGAAGCTGAACTGGGCACCCAGTTTTTGAACAAAAGCAACGATAAATTGCTGATCGAACGTGAGTACTTTACAGATCATTTCCATACTCGTCTCGAACTGCAGTCTACCAATAAAAGCAAAAATGCACTCACTCAGTCCATCATAACTAGCTTTCTCAATTCTATTATAGTAGTTGAAAACCTTTTCCTTTTCATTCTCGTCGTACATCCTTGTAGTTGGTATTTTTATCTGTGGTACAATGCCCACTTCGGCCATGTTGATTTCCAATTCCTCCCAAAACCACAACGCATCTCTGAAATTTGACCTAGCACAACATTTCTTCAATCCGTCAATGAGCTGAATGTTATTCACATACCCCCATTTATCGCTTATCTGCTGTACAAGCCCGATAGCCTTGTCCAAATCCTCATTAACTGCTTCTACATCTTCTTCTTCTTCTTTTTCTTCTCTACCCTGATCTTCGTTAGTACCGACGATACTATCGCTCGTGAAATGAGAGTATCTAGCTAAGTATGCCGAAGCGCCGAGTTCTAGCCAGAATCGTTCATCCTTAACATCTTTCTCCCTCCTAGACTCGAACAACTGCAGGGCTCTATCAAAATCCTCATACTGTAGACAACTCTCTATGAAGAACTTTTCATTGATTGGATCAGGTCTCGCCCTAGCTCCATACTCTCTCAAGAGCGCATCATATAATAATTTTCCACAGAGGTAGATACACAACTCTCTGTATTTTGGATCTATTAATTGCGTGGAGAGTTCATACAGTTTTGCATATTTTGCCAATGGTATAGATTTTTGGAATTCCGAATTGTTAATCTTCGATATCTGTCTCAAAAACTCCGGTAAAACGTCCAATGCAGATCGTGAATTCAATTTTGCCATCTCTTGTGCCATAATGAATGCATTTGTCATTGACTCTGGATCTCCATCATCGTGTTTCTCTGTCGTGAACGCATTTAACTTCTCTCTTAACTCCATTTTCCTTCTCAAAACGTCTTCATGTTGATATTGCACCCTTTCAAATCCATCCTGCACTATCCAGTCAATATATCTGATGATCTCATCCTCGTTAACTTTACTTAACGTATCTCCCGGGTTCCGCAAATAATCGTGTACGAGTTCTTGTTCTCTTTTTGATTGTTCAATCATATTATTAATAAAATCGTCATCAATGTCAATCCCATCTCGTACAAACTGAACTTTAAGCTCTGTAGCAATCTGTTCAGGGGTCTTAAACTGGAGGCTGTTCATAATGCTCTGTGAGATAGCCCCAGCATTACTGGCGAGTTTCCCACGGCCATCGAACTTACTAGGCCGTCTTTTACTGGTGGTGCTACTACCCGTTCTAATGGTCTCCTCATCTTTTGGAAGTTCTGCCATGCATTGAATCTCCGCTTCTTGATTATGTACACGTCCACCTGACTGTGCCTGTTCCCGCTTCCTAAGTTTCACCTTAGTATCCACTCTTGTCCTAACATTTCTTGTTTGAGTGAACATCACTATTTGTGCCGTTCGGCTCCGTGGGCTCATGCAAGTACCACTTTCAAGCAGCCTCGCCACAGGTCTTAACATGGCTGTATTATGTGTAGTGCTTGGTCTTGTAAGTGTGAAACACGGGATTTGGATGAAAATAAAACGGTGTTGCTGTCTTGAGACGGTTGAATTTTCTGATATTAAGAAGCGAGTCAAAGGTCAAAGCGCCGGTGAAATTTGAAAAATCATGCGCCGGATCAAAATTATGTCAGCACTTGCAAACAATTATAGTAGAAAATAGCAAATCGTATAACTTACATCTTACAGTTGTTGGATCTTATTGTATTTTTTTGTTTACAAATATAAAGGCATGCAAATAGGTAACATAACAAGGAGGGAAGTGTATAGAGTGGAATAGGTTGTAGGGTATGAGAAGTAAACAATATTGTGACCAGTCACGATATTCACTTCACCAGGTGGGTAGCGGGCTAGCTTATTTGAATTGGTTTTCAGTGACACCTGCACCCATGGCAGAGGTAGAAGAGACACCACCAGTGACCAACTTGACGATAGAGTCAACGTACTCTGCACCAGACCATTTTTGATGCTTCACCACCTCGACACCGGTTTCGATTTCCTTTGCTTGCACGTTTTGACCGTATGCTCTCATACCGATTTTAGCGAAGTCTCTAGCAAAGTTATCGACAGCCAAAGCGGTGGTGTGTAAACCTGCCAAAGTGATGAATTGCCAAACGAAACCCAACTTGGACAATCTTGAAATGTAAGTCTCCTGTTCATCTGGGGTCATTGCAGAGTTCCAGTTGAAAGATGGAGAAAGGTTGTAAGACAGCCACTTGTTAGGGTAGACAGCCTTAACACCTTCAGCGAATTCCTTTGCTTGTTCGTAAATTGGCAACTTAGTTTCCATCCAAACCATGTCACAGTATGGAGCAAATTCTCTAGCTCTGTTAACTGCACATTGGGTACCACCATTGTATCTGTAGTAACCTTCTCTAACTCTAGGCTTGTCCCAGTTGAAGTACAATTCGTAACCTAAGATTTCCTTGGCAATCTTTTGTGCTTCAGTGATTGAATGGTGAGATAATGGAGTGACGGTGGAGTTGAATTTAGCAATTGCCGCTTCTTTGTCGGAGATTTTGTCCTCCTTTTTGATTGCTTCAGCAACGGCTTCATGGAATTGGCAAATGTTAGCATCATCCATCCATTGAGCTTCGATTTTCTCCAATTCTGCACCGTATGCACCTTCCAATTCTGCCTTATTCATGACATCGACCAACGCTTCAATGTCCTTGTTAGTGGTACCTTGAATGAAATAGTGGTCTCTGTTATCGATGGTGGAAGTGATAAGAGTAGCCGCCTCAGAATCGGTTCTAGCAACAGATAGAAGGGAAGAACCGAAAACGTCAGCAGAAGATCTGATACAAATCAATCTGTTAACGTGTTCTTGAATTGGCACCAAAACCTTACCAGCCATGTGACCACACTTCTTGGTACCTGCTGCTTGATCTTCAATATGGATACCTGCTGCACCATTTTCAATGAACATCTTAGTCAACTTGAAAATTGCAGTGGTACCACCGTGACCGGTATCTGCATCTGCAATGATTGGTCTCATAAAGTCAATGTAGTTAAGTTTTGCTCTCTCTTCCTTTGGAAGGGACATTCTCTCTTCTCTCTGTTTTCTATTGTGGAACAATTGAGCATAGAACAAATGTTGAACCTTGTTTGGAACGGTATCCATTGGGTAATCTGCTAAATCTGGAGATGGCTCGTTAGATGTGGAAGCAGTGGAGGAACATTGCCAACCAGAGACGTAGACGGTATCTAAATATTTAGCCATTTGTGCAACATGGATAGGATCCAAAGCACCAAAAGTGATAGAAGATGTACCATTCTTAGCATGTTCCTTAATCAAGTCGTAAGCCTTTCTAGCCATTGCATCGGATGCGTTGGGGTTTTGAAGAGTGGATCTTCTCTTGACAATTTCCTCAGCGGTGTAAGGTCTGGTGATACCTTCCCATCTTGGTTCTGCCCACCATTTCTGGACTGCCTCGACTTCTGCTTGGAAAGCCTTTTCTTCTTCGTCAATGTTGATTTGTGTGTAAACCATGTTGGTCGTATTGAATGTGTTTGTTTGTTTGTTACTTATCTTAAAGTATCTTTACTAATAACTCATTATACTACGCCATACACATATCAGCCGCAATTGGGGGGTGGCGATACCCTCTTTTATACCCCGGACTATACTTGACTGGACTTGACTGAACACCCAGACTTTTCATTTCACTCTGCTAGTTCCCGTACCCCGGATTTGGTGGGGGTGCCGCCGCCCGCGCCAATGGGTATGTCAGTGACTGTGAATCATCTGCACCATCCACCGGCCGACACAGCTGAGCCCTCTCTCCGCTGCGCCCTGTCCCCCAATTTGCCAAATGTCCGCAGCGCCGCAACGCCGAAAAGCCGGAGCGCCGCAACTCCGAGGGCGGCGGTAAAATGAAGAAAAATAGCGGCGGCTCAGCCGGGCGCCGAGACAGATCTGCACGTGCGGGAGAGCGGGAGTCTTCTTTTCTTTCGTCGATGTGGTGGTCGCAGGTTCGCATCGGGGAATGGACGTTGAGAAAACAGCAACGGACATGAATCGGCGGATTGAAGTCTAGACTGCACTGGAGGCTGAACTAAAAGAACGGGAAATAGCAATAGAAGAAAGGGCGCACGGGCAAGCATGCAGCAGAACAGTGCCATAGAGAGGCAGAAATGTGATGACAGAGACAAATACGGCGATGTTGATGTCGATGTTGATGTCGATGTTGATGTCGACGTCGAGGACACAGAGGAAAAAGAGGATGAAGAATTCTACACGCCAGGACCAGAAGCACTTTACGACACGAGGCTACAGATAACGGCGAACTCGCTCACTCAAGCCAAACAACGGCTACAGCGACAGTATGAGGCATTACAAGGCTTTGACAAGACGGCGTATTTGCAACTGCGACGCGCCATGTACGCCAAAATAGACATGGAACTCTCCCTACAAGGAACGCAATTAGTCTCAAACAGATTCACTTCGGCCATATCATATAGCATGGGCCAAATAGCCGTCGGGTCTTGGGATGGTTCTTGCTACATACTCGATTCACAAGATTTGTCTGTGAGGAAAACTTATCAAAATCTACACCCGGAGAAACTCTCAGGTTTAGATCATTCCTCAAATGGACAGACAATAGCCACCGGTGGATCCGATGGTATTATCAACATCATACAAGGTAACACCAACACCAATACCAACACTGATGTCGACTCTGACGCCTATGCTACGCATAAACTCACCGGGCATCTGGCAAGGATTAACTGCGTCAAATTCCACCAACTCAATGCATACCTAGCCTCCGCATCCGCTGATCTTACATGGAGATTATGGGATGTTACCAAACAACAGGAACTCTACTATCAAGAAGGCCATTCAGATGCAGTGAATGTTCTCTCGCATCACCCGGACGGTTCACTATTAGCCTCTGCTGGTAATGATGCCATCTTGAAGCTCTGGGATCTCAGATCGGGCAATCTCATATTGGATTTGCACGAAAATGGTCATATCAAACCCATACACGCTCTTGATTGGAGATCTAATGGATATCAGATTGCATCAGGTGGTGCAGATGCCCAGCTGATCATATGGGACGTCAGAATGGGGAAGAAATTGACAACTGTTCCCGCTCATAACAAGCTCGTCTCCACACTCAAGTTTACAACTGATGATCATGAAACACTCGTCAGTGGTGGGTATGATGGTACAGTCTCTCTATCATCTTGTGATAACTGGACGGTATACAAAAAATTCAATACACTGGATAAAATAATGGCTTTGGACACTTTCGAGACAAACGATAAGTTCAATATCCTCACCGGTGGTTGGGATAGAAGCATTAAACTCTACAACTAGCTAATTGGCTAATTAAAGACTATACACTGGCATCTCGCTGTTGAACCCATCCAGAATGCTGAAGTTGTTGAGAGGTAACTCCTTGTGCACGATCGTATTGACAATATCCTGCGAGACAACTCCGCCAATGATGGAGTTGGTTGGCTGGTACTGGCAATACGCATTCCTAGTAAACTTTTCTAATAATTCATCGTCCGTAACGTCCAAAGATTGTGGTAATGACAAACGCGTCAAGATTCCTTGAATCTTCTCCCTTATCTGCTCCTTCGGGACGTGAACATTCTCAATATCCTCATTGAGGTGAGCTTCCGGTAATTCTAATAACGCTAGAATCAGTATGAGCACACTACTGATCTTCTTCTTTTTCTTCTTCTCAGTTGGGAATTGTTTGTTCAAATAATCGCCGCTGATATCATCCCATTTCCTATACTCATTCTCGATGAGAACTTTCTGAAATTTTACATCATTCTCGATAATGTCGGTGATCTCCCTTATTTGACTTACCGCATTGAATTCGCCAATCTTCCGGCTATCAGAATGTTCAAGCTTAATCCAGCTGGAACATTTAATGAGATCGTTGAAAATAAACCCATACATACCGTGAACACCACACGTAATCAATGGAATGTCAAGTTCTCGCGTAATAGCATTCAATTTGCCGATTTGGCAAGAGTTCAGCCCCGTTGCCACTATAATCTTAAATTTGGAAAAGTCTTCGTTTGCAAGAGTTTCCCAATTTCTAGTATCAATCTCAAGCTTCACCCTTGGATTCATATCTTGAATTCTAGCCTTGGATGCTTCTACTTTCAATTCACCAACTTGACTTCTGTCAACGAAAAAGTTACAGTTCAAGTCCTGTTCCTTCAAAACACTGTCATCCATAATAGTGACACCACCAACACCTCCTAAGGTCAAATTCTTGATAATCTCAACACCAACTCCACTCATATTGATAACTAAAATCGTTGAGTTCCTCAAACTCGTCTGTGCCTCCATACCCCATAATCGAATTTGCCTGTCGTAAAGGCTAATCTCATCCGCCGTGAGGGCACTGTTAGTCTCTGTCATAGTTGCCACGCTTATTTGCTGCTTTGTCGGTTCCCGCAGTGTGTCTTTCAGTCCTTTGCACTATTTCCTGTCTCTAGTTTCTTGTCTTGTTTTCCACGACCTCTTACCGTACGACGTGCGACGCGCACGCGCACGAAATAATGCGGGTCCTCCGCCATCACTCTATTTCTTCTTTCTTCTCTTGTGGAGTATTCTTTCTGCTTTATCAACTTTACTGACAAAACAGATACTATCCCAAACAAGGACACAACAGACGACACAATCACGATGGACTTATTGAGAATATTGGATGCGAAACCGGAACCACAAATAGTGGATACCAATCATTTCAGTATCGACCCAATATACCAAAATTCCAACATTTACAAAATTGCAACTCCAATGAGTGATTTCCAGAAAGAACTCATTGATCAAATAGTATCCCTACACTACAGTGATATCTTACGATTCTTCGAAAAATTGGATAGTGAATCTTGGGAGAATTTATCCAATAATAGGAAGGAGATTATCATAACTTCTTTGGAGACATTACTGAAAAATGCTAAACTCGTCTGCTTGCATCCGTATTTACTCATTAACCATTTCTTCCCAAAAAGTTTAACTACTAGAGATTTACCCAACAGACTCGCTGAAACGAGTGGTAAGTTCCAAATTTTGAACAATATTCTCACACAGTTAGATTCAATTTACAACCCCATCGATAAACATGATCGTTCCATGCTGGGGAAAGAGATTGACATTGCCATCATCGTCAGATCCGGGAAGGCCATGGATTTAGTTGATGCGCTCTGTATCGGACACAGATGTACCTTAAAAAGGTACGCCGGCATTAAATTAAGAGATTCATCAGCAAATCAAAAGAAGAATCTAAATTTAAATCTCAATATCCACCTCTTCCCATCAAATTTTGCAGATATGAATGAAAAGGAAGCTGCTGCAAACTTAGAAAACTATAAGAAGAAAATGAAGTTTATCATTCTGTTTGACTCGGATATTGACACCAGCCACCCATTCATGACAAACCTCTCAAGCTCATACTCAACAAAATTCTTTGAATTGATCCCCATCTATTCTGTCGAACATATAGAGCACTATTACAAGGGAATAACACAATCAAGAGGAGTTGAGGAGTACTTAAGACCTGTCACTGCAGCTATAGTGGTTATGAGAGATAGAGTCGGTCAACTACCATCCAATTTGAAACCCGCGTATACGAAAAACTTGTCATATATTAAAGAATACCTTGCAGACTCACTGAATGTGAAATGGCCGCTACCGGACTTACCATCGATTGGAAATTTTACTTCAAAGGATGTGGAGAGATCTCTTTTGACGGAGGTGAAGTTCAATTTTGACAATGAGGAGATATTGAAGGAAGAAGAAGAGAGTAGACCAAGTGTTCAAGATAGTCTCAACACTAACTTTGGTGGTAAAACGAAGATGATAGGACATATCATTCAACCTCGATTTTCTAAGAAAAATCCTATAGTGAAAAATTATTATGACAAGAAAAGATTGGAGAAGGATTACCTTATGAATCCTTTGAACAAAGACTATGAGAATTTGACGGGGATATCCAAACAGATCAATCAGGGTGAAGTTTTGACGCATACTTTGATATATCATTTTGATGCAAGCATTAAGAAAACTATCAATATGAACGAACAAGTCCAGAGCTTTAATGAGTTCAGTGACGTCAGATTGAAAAATTTCCAGGTTATGATTGAAGCGTTTGAGAAGTTCGATAAGGAGTACAGGGATAAGGAAACAAAATCGGCCGAGATAGATTCTAGCATAGATGAACTTACAGCTCTGACAGATAAAACTAAAGCTGAAATAAATGAGTATGAATCAAAGATTGATGAGTACAATCATTCCGGTAATATGGACGAGGACAGGCAAAAGTTTATCGCTAATGACATCGCAAAATACCAACTGCTGGAAGAGATCGCCAAAATTGAACAAAGGCTTGAAAGTAGCAATAATGACAATAAATACATGGACGAGGAGATTAAACGAGCTGGAAATTCCATTATCGAGTCACAAGCTGTACTTGAGAAGCAAAACGATGTAAACGCTACCTTGCTAGCTAAGATAGAAGAGTTAAAACAGGACACATCAAAAGTTGATGAAGAATCCGCCAAACTCAAAAACATGGAAACAGATTTGAAAAAGCTGAAGAGTGAGGCTGCCGAAACAAAATTGAAAATGGAATCGATGATGTCAAGCCTGCGGGAAGTTGGGCACCGTTCAAGACACTCCAATTATCTCTCTCGAAAAATGTGAATATGGACATCGGCTGGGAAAGAAATGTGTACCGTATAACGTGTAACCCTTACTGCTTCAACGATTTTTCTTCAAAAGTTATTCTTGCTAGTCTACAGTGCTATATTATTATACAGTGATAAGTTGGTGAAAGAGAACTCCCGTGGGTATCAAACAAATTGCGCTCTTGCAGCTTTAATGGTGTAAGCAATCGAGTCAATATCATAAAAGCATTGCGCATAGGGCGAAAGCAACAGCACCCGCACCATACGCATGCACGTTTATTTGTGCAGCAGCATCGGAATATTCAGGAATTGGGTTGGTTCCGTTTCTTGCAGGACAGTCTGTCACCGTGGATGCACACGTTGTCACAGTTTCCATGCTGGTTGAAGAGACGTAAGAAGTAGCAGCAAATGTGCCAGAAATAGAAGTTGCTAGCGCTAAAATGGTGGAGAGTTGCATTGTGTTTATGGAGCTGGTGTGTTTGGTTTGGTTTGGTTTGGTTTGGTTTGGTTTGGTTTGGTTTGGTTTGGTTTGGTTTGGTTTGGTTTAAGGAAGGGATGAACAAAAATAAGGTCTCCGTCTAATCAAACAATCTCAGATACGCGAGATCTTCACAAATTACTGAACTTCGATGTGCCTTATATAATATCCATAATCGTACACTGGTGTTTAATATCTTCGACAAGCTATGTGTGATTATAGATTGCTGTTTCTCAGTCACTATGCAACAAGCATTGTTCTCTTGCCATACCCCTAACGCAAATTTACGCTTAGTGGCTGGCAGTTGCCCGATTAGGCGATCGCTGGTGCAGCTTTTTCAGTTTTCATTCTCTCGGAGATGAAAAAGGACGAACTCCGAACACCCAGCCACCCATAGCTCACCCAGTTCCTCCAGAGGCTACGTTATAGAGTCTAGTTGGTTTTTCTACCAGGTACATATTACAGTTATGCTACAGTGGGTCGAGAGGCTGATGTTCGGGGCTGGTGGTGACTGGTGGTGGCTGGTGATGGCGCTGGTGATGGGGCTGGTTGTTTCTATATTAGTTAGCTGTACGCGAAGTCGGATGCGATCCAGGTAGTAGGAGGCTATTAATTACATACAAGTCAAGTGCAGAGTGCAGTTTCAAATCTGTGTCAATTTCGGAAGGGCGACTGGTTCCTTTCCGCATTTCTCCAAGCCTTGCTTTGAGTAGTATTCGCTTTGAATGAAAGACCAAAGGAAATCGCCCAAAATCAAACCTTGCACCAAGGCCAACGCTAATCCAATCGCATAAAAGAAGTTGGCATTACCTGAGTTGAGGACCATCCAAACGACGTAAAATGTTGGTGCTTGTAGCAACACAACGAATAATGCTAAGTAACTAACAATGGGGGAAAACTTCAAGTTGGCATAGTATCCACTGAAAAGGACCACGGATGAGTAGAATAAACTGTAATCGGCCAACACAGGATATGCACGGGAAAAGTTGATTATACCGAGCGTTATCCATGTCACAAAAAGCAAGTTCATCTTGTTTCCAGCTCTGATGAATCTCATCGATAATGGCAAGATCAATATGAGGCCATAAATATTGAAAACTGCGAGATAGAAGTCATTGAAAAAGTCAAATATTTCGGTGAAAAAATACCACCATAGTCCAGAATTTGGAGTTATCTTCTTAAACTTCAAAATCGTCACATAGCACAAGCTGATAAAATTCAATGAATTGTTGCTCAATCTGTAACTTATCCCTAATAGTATAGCAAGGGACACTATGAAAGCGCCAATACTTCTGAAAAGTCTTGCACACCCATAAGTTCTGTACGTATAGTATGCAATGGGTATAATCAAGCTCCATGTGTAATATGTAAGGTATGAAGAGATTGCAAGCAAGATCAAGGCAAGATCAACTTGATCCTGCACGAGGCAGCTACAAACGGAGACAACAATGAAGTTGTTGAGAATGTGCGTTGATTTTGAGAATGTCGTCAGCAGAGTAAATGGGTTGAACATGTGAAAGCATGCTAGCTTGAAAGAGGATATACTATTCTCTCCATTCAGCTTTTTGCTGATTTTTATGAATTGGAGACACATAAACAGATCCATCAACGAGTAGAAGAGGTTTGTATTGAAGTTGTCTTCAATATGAGAACTCTTTAAGACATTGAAGAACCATAGCAGTAAAGGTGGATGATGAATAATTTCTCCATCAGAGTATGGGTTCATCTTGCTCGACAGAAGAAAGATGCCCTCATTCAATGACCGGTAAGAGTTGATTGGTGTTGAGAACAGTACAAACTGGTCCAAAACATTGGACATATTGGGAACCATCTGGAGAGCACCAAGGCGCAATAAGACTCCTATTGTCAGCACGCATACTGTTGATGTGTCCATGGCGTTTTGTGTGTTGTTGGTATGCTCTCTGGGCGATCTCTCTCTGGGCGATCTCTCTCTCTCACTCTCTCTCTCTCTCTCTCTCTCTCCCTCTATCATCGTCATTAGGTCTCTTACGTGTCTTCTCTCTCCAGTTCTGGATTACCGTGAAGCGTGAAGGTGCCAAAATCGCGAATCGCGACGAAATAGTGCTGAGCGACTTACAGAGTACAGGTGAGCTTTCCCAGCTGTCTCCACCCAGTACGGCGGGGATTTCCAAACCTACTCAGGGAGTGCTTGATCGATTAGAAGGGGACGTTAGTCTGCAATCAGCTATACTACTGCTTGAGCTACCATGGGAAGCAAAAAGAATAAGAAGAAGTCCAACGGATCTGCGGCACATACGAAAGTTGCACCTGCAGTTGAGAACGAAGACGTTTCCATCAAGCTCGAGAAAATCGAAGGTACTACAACCGAGACCCCAACTGTGCATCCAACCACAGGATCTGTTACAGAGAATGAAAATCTGGACGATACTGCTGCAGTTCAAGAGTCTGAAAAGGATGCTGGAAACTTGGAAACTACAGCAGACAAAGAATCTGAGAAAAAGATAGAAGCCCTACAGAGTCAAGTCAAGGAAATGAAAGAGCTATTAGAACAAAAGAGCACAGAATGCCAAGAACTCAAAAATAACAAGGATGAGGAGATAAATCTGCTTTCGCAAAAATTGAAAGAAACTGAACTAAAGGTCGATGCTGTCAACGAAAATCAAAGTCAGCCCAACGAAGTTGATGCTACCCTTGTTGAAGACTTGAGGCAACAACTTCAGTCGAAAACGGAGGAAGCGTCCAAGAATAAGGAGAGCTATGACATGCTTCTCAGTAAAGTTTCACAAATGAAAAACATTTTTAACAAGATGAAGCAATCGGAGTCGAGGCTAGAAAGTGCAGAAGCTGAAAACGTACAGCTGAAAGCTCAACTTGAACAGTCCTTGTCGAAAGCATCCAACTTGGAGAGAGAACATTCCGAACTCAATTCTGAAGTGATAAATCTGAATTCAGAATGTGATAAACTAACGGAAAAGAATAAGGAACTCAAAGAGAAGCTCGAATCACAGGAATTCCAACTTGAAGATAACACGAGGAAGCTCGAGGATGAAAATAGATCGTTAAAAAAAGAGCTAAAAGTGGCGAAATCCGACCTTGAAGAGTACCTAATTCTGATTCAGGAAGAAAAAATGGCGAAAGCAAATCTGCATCAAGAGATCACCGATTTGAAATCTACGGTCGAAGATCTTCAAAGCGAGAACGCTTCAATTGAGAAGAAGTCTGAGAAAATTGCTGCAGAAGTTCACAACTGCAATATCACGATTGACCAATTGAAAAAGGATAATGAAAAAATAGTAGATGACGTGAAAGTACAACTCGATTCCAAGCAGGCCCAGCTCGATCAGTTTACAGACGAGATCGATACTCTCAATGCGAAAATAATAGAAAGAGATATGAAGATAGAAACATTAACAGAGTTGGAAAACACATTGAAAGAGAAACAGCTCTTAATTGGAAAACTTAGACATGAGACAATTACTCTGAATGAGCATCTGAATAAAGCAATGAAGCTCATCAAAAAGGAGTCTGGCAAGGAGACTGTTGATAGAGAACTTGTCTCAAACTTGTTTATCAGCTTCTTGCAGATACCTAGAGGTGACACCAAAAAATTTGAAGTTTTGCAGCTTCTTGCTAACTTTTTAGATTGGGATGATGATAAGAGAAGGCATGCGGGTTTGATCTCCTCTACAAATTACAAATCTAGCTCCAACAGTGTGGTGGAGGTACCGCGTCCAGATCGCCAAAACTCCCACAGCAATTCACAATCATTTGTTTCCCTTTGGACAGAATTTCTTGAGAAGGAATCAACTCCACAGGATGCAGCATCAGACAAATAGCATATAAACTCTGTATAAATAAACCTTCAGTTTGTTAACGGATAGGTGGATTGATATATGCGTACACTCCAAGCATACTGGCTACTGGCTCGATCTTATCCGTCCTCCCCCGAGTGGGCACGTGTCACGTGACTGCCTGCGGAATTTCTTCGCATGGTGAGTTATTTGATCTCAGATTGTTGGTTATCCTTATCTCTCAGTCGGTTACTCACTTGTTTTGTACCCACTTGGAACAACCATCAACAAAATAACAGAATGGTTGACGGCCCTGTACTGATTGTTGGGTGTGGAGTTTTTGGCCTTTCCACAGCTCTTGAATTAGCCAAAAAGGGGAAGTTTGTCACATTGATTGACAAATACGAACCACCTTCCCCGTGGTCTGCTGCTAACGACTTCAACAAAATTATCAGATGTGAATACAGCGATCCTCTCTATGCAAGGATGGCAGTCGAAGCTTTGTATATGTGGAGAGAAGATCCAATTTTCACCAAGTCACTAAATGAATGTGGAAGGGTGTTGGTAACTCCTATGCAACATGAAGGAAGAATTGAATTTGAGATGAAAGGTATTCAAACCTTACAATCGATGGGAGAAGGTTTGAAGTTTGAATACTATAACGGGGGTGATGGCATAGCTGCTAGGATTCCACAGTTTCAAAGGAACAAAATACCTGAAAATCAACAAGTAAAGTACAATCCGGAGGCAGGTCTGGGGCGTTCTGCAGATACTATAGCAGATGTCTATTCTTATCTGAAGAGCCACCCTAACGTTCAGTTTGTCTTTGGTTTTTCGGGATCCGCCACTGGCTTGAAGAGGTATTCAGATGGAGAAGTTGGGGTGGTTACTGAATCTGGGTTTGTGCATAGTGCTAGCACCGTTATTCTAGCTCTGGGAGCAAACACGGGGTCTATTCTAAACCTGGAAAACCAGCAGTCTGCAACCGGCCTATTTGTGACACATATTCAACTTAACCATAACGAGTTTGCAAAGTACAAGGATATGCCCATACTGTTTGATGCTGAAATGGGTTACTTTTTCCCACCAGACCCCATGACTTATATTATGAAAATCTGTTTGACTGGTTGCGGTATCAAACGGATCGTCCCTGATGGATTCAACCAAGGAAAGCAAGTTTCCTTGCCTAGATTTCATAATGAGCATCCTGAAGACACCATTCCCAAAGATTCGATTCACGGCATATACACGTTGCTAGACAAGTATGTACCAGATCTGAAAAACCACAAGTTATTTGGATCAAAAATTTGCTGGATAGGGGATAGAGAAGGTTCACATTTTTTGATTGACCAAGTTCCGAAATACAAAAATCTGTATGTTGCCACTGGTGATTCGGGCCATGGCTACAAGTTCTTCCCCAATATTGGGAAATATATCGTAAAGATGATTGATGGGACCTTGGAAAATGAAATCCGGGAATCTTGGAAGTGGAAATCTAATTTGGATGGTAACATAGTTGATCCTGCGAAAGCAAAATGGAGAGTGAGCAAGCATGGAACTCGTGATCTTAAGGATATTGACTTCATCCTAGAGACCGAGATCCCAAAATTATAGATGATATATAAAGACAGTATAAGTTCCTTGGTAGAATTTAGGTAGGTGGTAGTTGTTGTTTCTGTGTCAGCTCCTTCTCTGCATTTTCTTTCTCTAACGCAGTTTGCTTCAATCTTCTTTTCTCTTCCTTCACTTTCCTCACATCATCTCTTCTAGCGAGGCCTTCTTCCATCTTTCTCTGTTTTCTCTCTTCTTTTGTCTCAATCTTTGGCTCCTCCTCCTTCACTTTCATAATCTCTTCATCGACTCTTGTGCGCAGAAGCTCCATTTTTCTTTCATTCTCCAAAAATCTGTCGTATGTAAGTTTGGTGATCATCTTGATGTAAGACTCGTCAACCACACTGACAATTTCACCATCCTGATTCCAGAATCCTATAGGAATATCCAATCTGATGGATATTCTTATTGCAACGTTATTATTTGCACCAATACCAGATTCACGGAATCCACATCCCATCGCTGTGCTGTATAAAGCGGAAGCCGATTTGAAATCACGGCATTTGACATGTAAGATCAAAGGCTCGTATTTGAAGAGAACGTATCGTGTGTTGGTTCCATAATCTTTTTCATTTATACAGGTGTCATACTTGAAGCTAACATCCTCTCGTTTCCACCAGTCTATAATATTCTCCTTCTCGTGTGATACAAATAACCAATGACCACCATCACCCTTGGCACCTATTTTCACTTGACCTCTGTCTTCTGCAGAGGTAGAAGCAGCTCCTGCATCTTGCTTGAGCTGCTTTGAGCCTTCCAAGAACACTGAAAGTCTACCCGAGCAAGATGAGGTGGTAACCATATCCCTGTGGGAATTGATCAACGTTATGAGTGGAATGCACAAGTCATCGATGGTACCCTTAGGAGACGCATCCGGGTTTTCCTCTGAATTTAGCCCGATTTCTTTGAGAATATGCTGTTTCTTTTGATCAAAGTCGCTCATTGCTGTCTTTTTTCTTGATCTAACAGTTGAGCATTGCAGGTGCTAAGAAAGGTGTAGCTCATCCGCATATTTGGGACTTTGATGTTTAGTGTTTAGTGTTCAAAACTCAAAATCTGGAAAAAAATTCGATCATCCGCTATCGCTGGTCGCAGCAGCTGGCTTCAGGCTTCAGCTTTCGGTATTTGGTTCTCCTTTGTTTTCTATCCCGAATATTTCCTTCAGCATTTCTTCTAGGAGGCCGGACAATCGGGCAAGGTATGTCATTGAGCTACATGAGCAGTAGACTGGCTATCTAATAATGGAAAGTGGTCATCGGATCCCTCTATTTGCCTCTCTGGGGATGTTCATCATTGACGAGATAAGTTTCCCAGACCTGCAGCTCGATGGAATATTAGGAGGAGGTGGGACTTTTGCAATCTGTGGATCAAGGATGGTTCTTGGTGCTGCTGAATCTACCAAATGTGCATGGATTGTTGATATTGGAAATGACTGTCCGGGTGAAATATTACATGAGCTGAAATCCTGGAATTCAGGCGCTGTTTTCCGATACGACGACTCCAGGAAGTGCACTCGAGGCTGGAATGGATACGGTGCAAATGAATTTAGATCATTCAAATACCTGACCTCTAAGAAGAGAATCACAATGGCAGATTTTGAACAGTATCCATGGATGCTATGGAGCAAATCTTTTCATTTCGTGTGCTCTCCGAAGAGATGCAAGGAATTATTAGATGAACTCAAAATCATTTACGGAACGCACCATCATGAACTTGAATTTAATAACGTCATTATAGCATGGGAACCTATACCTGATTGTTGTCAACCCGAATTTCTAGATGAAACTCTTGGGATACTGAATCAGGTTGATATCCTTACACCTAATGCTGCTGAGTGTGCATCCTTTTTTGGAGAAGAAGAACCATCAGACAGCGAAGGTTGTGAACAAATTGCACTGAAGTTTCTGGTCTACATGGCAAAGCCTGCTGCTGGTATTGTACTAAGATGTGGCCATTTGGGGAGCATGTATGTTAAGTCGGACAAGAAAGTAGTTTGGTTTCCCGCATACCATCACAAGACCGACAACAAAGAAACTAATAAAGTCATTGATCCGACTGGTTGTGGTAACACCTTTGTTGGTGCTTTCACCACCGCCTTTGTGAAATTTGGGAAAAATTATCACACCTCTGCTCTGTATGCTACAATAGCTAGTGGTGCATGTATCGAGCAGCACGGTTTACCGAGAGTCACTCATCAAGGAGAAGATGAACTATGGAATGGTGTTAGTGTTAAGGCAAGAGTCAAGAATTATCTGGAAGAAAATCCAGGGCTCATAACAGATAGTGTACTATAAAATCAGTGAATACGGAAGGGGCGAAATAGACCAGCATTTACAAAACCTCCTTTTCCATTTCGTAGAGGGCTTCAACAACTGCCTTGATAATGATATCTGCTTGTTCCTTAGTTGTACCAAATGCTGGACCCATGGTGATGTGATCACCATAACAGGTAACGTCATTCAAACCATGGTACTTGTAACCAACAGTACCTGAAGCGCCCATCACAATAACACCTTTTTCGTATATCTTCTTGTGCATAGTAGGACCAAGAGCAAGCTTAGGATCGAAGTATTCCTTTGTCTCTCTATCCTTGACGAGTTCAATCGATAAGAAGTTACCTGCACCTCTAACATCACCGACAATCTTACAGTCCTTCAACTGTTCCTTCAACTGTTCCTTGGTGTAAGCTCCCACAATTCTAACATTTTCAACTAAGTTGTCTCTAACAATTTTTTGTTGGACTGCTAAACCGACTCTACAAGTGAAGGCGTGAGAGTGGTATGTTTGAGCGCCCATAATGTATCCGGAGCCTTCATTGAAAGCCCTGCAAACATCAGTGGAGAAGAAAAGACCTGCCAAGGTAACTAAACCAGATCCAATAGTCTTGCCAACGGATAGTATATCCGGACCACCTGTGGTTAAGCCAAATTCTGGGTGCATGTAGGTGAAGTCATAACCACATCTACCTAAGCCACACATGACTTCATCAAGCATGAATAAAGCACCATACTTGTGGCAAAGAGCCTTCAAACCATCCAAGTAACCCTTTGGTGGAGTTGGGGTACCAATTGTGGAGCCACCAACTGTTTCAACAATCACACCCGCAACAGTTGATGGGTCGCTGTCGATAAAAGTTTGCTCGGCTTGATCCAATAACCACTTGGTGTACTCTTCTTCGGTCCAACCAGCCTTCCAGTCTCTGTATGGGTATAGTTGAGCCATCTTTGGAGTTTGGTCATCACTCAATAAGATCTTCTTGAATGGCGGCTTTCTGGTACCATCACCGACGGACAATGCACCGAGGGTGAAACCATGATAGGATTGCAATCTAGAGATGACCTTGTATCTTTTATCGTCACCCTTTTCTAAGTGATATTGTCTCATGATCTTGATAGCGTTTTCTGTTGCTTCCGAGCCAGATTGAGTCCATAAACAGGATTCAAAAGCACCCTTTGATCTGTCACACATGAACTTACCCAATTGTTCAGCAGGATCGTTACCATAGTAAGCACCGAAAGTGTAAGGGTATTCAGATGCCCACTTGGAGAATTGGCTGGTAATCTCAGGGTCGTTGTGACCTAAAGAGCAGACAGCAGCACCTGAGATACCGTCAAGTGCAACCGTCTTTTCACCGGTTGCAGAGTCCTCCAAGATGATGTACATACCATCATTTTTGGAACCGATACAAACGAGACCTTTATCAGCGATTTTCTTTTGGAAGATATGAGATTTAGTTTTAGAGTCAATAGTCATGTTGGTTATATGTAGTTAGCTGGGGTTGGCAGATACACATCCAAAGTATACCGGTGTAAAAGAAGGGGAGTTCACTCAACAACATATCGGGAGTACAGCCCCCTTTTTATAAGATTCGGCTCGACGCTATTCGACGAGATCCGTCAGTAGTACCCGCCAGCGCTTATCTTATCGTGGGCACGCAATCGCCAATTGCCGTTTCAGGAAAGTGCCGCTGGCCGGAGGAGAGAAACGGCGGCAAAACAATAGCCTAAAAACGGCAAAAAAATAAAAGATGTTCCGATACCGGGAGTCGAACCCGGGTCTGCCCGGTGAAAGCGGACCGTGATAGCCGTTACACTATATCGGAATTGGATGATAAATTTGCTGGCCAGCCATTCCTATTTATTATCAGCTCAAAAAAATTCCGAAAAACGGTAATTGTTTTATCGTTAAGAACCTTGGCCTCTTAATGTGCCTATAGTAATCACATTCATACTAGGGAGAATGTACCTTTTATAAATAACTGTAGCTAACACATTAATATGGAAAAAAAAATAACCTAATAATATGTTGGCGACTTAATAGCTGGAGGAATTATCATTATCAAAAGGGCAGGCGTAGTCAAATGGTTTTTTACCTTTTTGGTTTATTTTCATATAGGAAGAGTATATGATCACCATCATCAATGTACACAGCTTCTCGAGCCACTCAGAGATCACCTTATAAACCACCATTTCCTTTCTTTCTTCACTCGCTACTGGTTATCTTAACAGCTAGTTTTTTATCTAATCATCTAGACAGTAGCCATTGATCTTTTAATTTACATTAACAGAAGAAAACCAACCTTCTTGCAAGAGTTTCATGCCTTATAAATGCGTTCTATATATTACTACTTACCATCTCTGCGAAGGATGTCCGGTTACGTATGATTCAGGAAGAGGTGGTAGTCTTCTTCTTGTAGTGCCTCCAGTTGACAGAGATGAGCGTCGCCTGTGTGGCCTAGGTGGCCTCTGTGGAGGCTGTAGATGTTGCTGAGCTTGTAAACGATACGTCTGCTCTCTCTCCATTCGTTGTTGTTCTCTTCTGTAAGATATGGTGTCACCGCCAGTTTGTGAAAACTGAGGTCTCCTAACAATTTCCTTCAAAGGCCCAGAAACTGAGGTGTATTCTGGAGGATTATATTCGGGATGGTTTTCGTTCACCGTGGCAAGTTCAATTGCTTTGCCATTTGGGACTGTTAATTCGGTTTCACTTGCGTGTTCTCTATATGCTGGAACAGGAGGTAGATAACTCAAAAACTGCTCCTCAGTTAGGTCTCCACCGGCGGCAAACACGTCTATGGAACCCTCTGTGCTTACTGTAGAATCACCATCGGTCATGCTTTCGCCCGACATGTTACTCTGGCTTCTTGATAAGCTGGTGGGGATTTCCAACTGAGAGACATCATCTGGAATGTCTCCAGTACTGGTTGAGCGTATCGATGCGCTATCATTAATCGAGGATGAAGACGTTGCTGTGACGTGTGGGTTCGTAGCTACCTCATTGCTGAGACCGCTTACTTGTATACCAGGGACAGATGGTAGCCTCTGTGGGATGTTCTTTTGTCTTTCTCTTTCTATCCTTTCCTCAATCTCTTTCTGTTGCTGGATCATTTCTTCAGTGATTCCAAGGTCTTTCAATGTCTCGGGATCCAGAGTATTGCTAGATGGTTCTCTTGAGTGACTGAAACTGGATATAGATGCTCGTCGACTGTAACTCTCTAATAGTTCATATGCGGAGCTATTATTACGACTTCGACTTCCAAGAAGGGATGTCGGCTTCTGCGGTAACTGCGGCTTCTTAGGTAACGGTGGTGGCTTTGAATTATCGTGTGTTAGCTCAATGATATTGATCACAGGTGGATTGTGTAAGGGTCCATTCACCGGAATGGCAGATCCTCCACCTGTCAATGACCCCGACGGTAGAGGGTAGGACATAGGAGGATTACCGCTAGACGGTAAAATAGGAGTCGAGTTAGTGGGCGTTAAGTCGATATCGGTCATACTCGCCGAGGTTTGTGGTCTCTCTTCTCCTTCCGACGAATATGCAGGTATGTTTATGGATAAAGATGGAGTGATGATACTGGTATTAGCAGAAGGAGTAGAATCGGATTGGGAGAACTGTGGAATGGGATCTGAATATGTCTCTGGGCCATAGATTCCGTACCTGTTATCTATACGGCTGCCGTTGTTGTGGGGACCGTCAATGTGGGGAAAGGAGTAAGTGGAGACTGTAGAAGACGTGCCGGGATCAAGCTGCGATACTTTCTTCACCAACGGGATGCGCTCAATACTGCTACTGGCACTGCTCTGTTGTCGTTGTGGCAGTTTTGGAGGCCTCACTGGTGTGGCAGGCGGAGGAGGTGAATCATTCAGATCATTGCGATCTCCACGAAATTGGTTCATGTGCTGGGTTTCCGATAATAATTCGAAGGTGACATTATTCTCCGGTATTAAAGCCACGTTTGCACTAGGATTCAACTGCGTTTTAGAGGTGTAATCATACTCCGACTGGTTATTTACTGTGGCTGAGATGGCGGGAGGAATTTCCATCAAGGCGAGCTCTTCTCTATCGTCATCATCATCCGAGCTCGTACTCCCACCTCCATCTGAATGCACATAACTGTCCACCAATTGTGAATAGCTGGAATCACTAAGCTCTCCCTGCTCAACAAATGGAGGTTCCCTTTCGATATCGATTGAGGTTAACGCCGGAGAAGAAGGCTTGGCACCGGAATAGTTGTCGGTTGCTGATCCATTCTGCGCCTGTTCAGCCCGCTCCTGCTCTGCAAGGCGCCTAAAGGGATTTGTATCTGAGTCTGTATCACCCATGCAAATTAGGTAGCCCTCTTTGTGCTCTGTGGTATCCTGCGCTGTGTTCGACTTCCCGGATCTGGGAAGAGCAGATTGCAGATTCATGCTGCACAGTAAAGAGCAAAATAAGCCGCTTTGAGCGAACTCAGCGACGCGTCGGTTAATAGGGACGATTTGTGCGGTGCATGAAAAATGGACTTTTCACAGCTGGAGACTAGTTGGCGATCATGATTTTGAAGATGGAGATGACAGAGGCAGAGACAAGAAGGAAGATATTGTGATACGATTACGAGCAGCAGAGGCGACACACAGCACACACATCACAATGTTTTCTGCACGAAGCACAATAAAGACGTTTGCTGCCGTCAGGCCAACGCAACAAGTGAGGTTCAAGAGAGACAAAGCCGGCCTCAATCCACAGCTCGAAAGAATTGTCAATCAGCTCTCCGTTCTTTCAGCAGGCAGAAAGCAGCCAAGACTCCTGAAGCTCTGCAATGAAGACTACGTCAAGCACAAAACCGTCATGAAGGCTTGGTCTCTTCACAGAAATAACCTCATAGCTGAAAAGAAGGAAACTTTGAGAAAGCAGTACGAATCAATGGACGAAGCTGTTTCCGAACTTGAGAAACTCAGTCCACAACTCTACGAAGTAGCAAACCAACACCAATACGGTAAGAGATTCCCTCTAGAAATCAGAGTGCCTGCCGAATTCCCACCAAGACAAATTTGGTTCTACGAATATTTCCCAAAGAAGCAAGCGCCTAAATAGATGAGATTTGTTGATATGCCTCACCCATACCAGCTACTCTCAATGCATCATTTATAATTATATCCCTGTAAATATACACAACAAGACAGAACCCCTTCCTGAAACTAGCGCTCTCTGCTCTCATAGGTCAATCAAATTGATCGGCTCGTGATGGCTTATTTTTGAAGTATGCTGGACTTGTGCAACCGTAGTGTTGGCATCGACAGTCTGGAAGTCATCAAAACTATCACCAAAGTCGTCATTTCCTAGATCACTATTAACTTTTTCCCTTGCGGACTCAACTGTAGCAAAACTGCCAAAGCTGTCAACTTCGTTCTCTGCATTTTCAACATCAGTCTCTTCAATCGCGTTCTCAGGCTCTTCTTCGCCCACCATGTCGTCCTCTTCTATAAGATTGTTATCCAGAGATGGGACATCTGCGTCTGGGTCCAAGCTATTGTAGCCGTTAACATACATATCATCAGAATCTTCTTCATCGTAGTCATCATCACCGTCCACTTCTTCATCATCCGTGTCCGCATCATAGTGATTATCTGGTCCATTTTTATTGCGCTTTTTGCTCCGTTTCGCCTTCTTTCCCTTCACCGTGGGAATGGTCAGCTCATAACCATCCCTCTCCGCTTGCTCCCTCAATGAGAGCTCTGAATCATGATCGCCTTGAGCTTTTTCCTTAGAAGCAACCTTTTTATGAGATAGGTGATCTTTGGCAATTTTACTCTTTCCTTGAAACATTTTATCGAAAAACCCTTTTTTCTTTTTATCACCATTGAAATCGCTGGCAGTGTCTATCTTGTACTTTGCTAACTCCTCTTCACGGGTTTTCTTTTCATTGATAAGCCGCTGCTCTCTCTCCAATTTAGCCTTTTCGATCTTCAATTGCTCTCGTTTTTCAAGTTCTAGTCGCTTTTCCATGATCTTCCTAGCTTCTCTGTAAGCGGCATTTTGCAATTTCTGTGATATATTACTTTCCGTCCTTTCAGCTTTCTTCTCCTCGGTCTCTATATGGTCCTCATCCTTCTCATATTTGCTGGACCACCTGAATATGTTATTGACTTTCCCCAAATGACTACCCCATTTTCCAATTTCCATCCCCTTGTATACGTCTTTATCTATTCCTTTATCATGGCATAACCAGTCGTTAGCTATATTGGAAACTTTCTTGAATGTTTCTGTTTTCTCAATGAATTTCCTCTCATGTGCTTTGAGCAATGAGCATTTGTCTCGCCGATACTGTCGATCATCAGCAACCAACACGTTGTAGCATTTCATTGGTTTCACACCACCTTCAGTAAGGAACTGTGATTTTTCTGATGTTCGACTTGTTCTATCGAGTTCATCCTGTATGAATATCCTCGACACTATGTCCAGTAGTGGCTTGCCAAAACTTACCGTGGACGCCTGTATTTCTTCAAAGTTTCCAAAATCATCATCATCTTCCTCATCATTTTCTTCTTCATCATCGCCCCCGGTTTCAGTCACTTTCTCAACTACCAGAGCTGCGGGAAGATCCTGCGCATACTCAATTGTTTCCCTTAATTTAGAAGGATCGTTATCACATAATGATTTATGGATCGACGCATCAGCGTTACGAGGTGGTGGATCTGTACCCCAGACGTTCTCTTCACTACTAAAGACAGTTGTTGGATTCTCTGTTTGGAAACGAACGGGGTCGTCGATAATCACCGGAGATTTAATATCCCCAACACCAAAATCATCGGATTCTATATCAACTGATTCCTCATCGTTGCTCATGTTAGCCTGGTGAGTACCATCGCCGTTTTCTTCTTCGATGTCGCTCACTGGTTTCGAATTACCAGCACTAGTTTTATCTTCCCAAACATCGGACTCTTCTATACTTTCTGCCCAAACATTCTCCATGACTCAACCCTCTTTCTGAATGTAACGTATTTGGCTTTGGCAATGGTGAAGGTAGTAGCCCCCCAAAAAAAATGGTTTAAAAGGTAAGATAACTTGGCCTGGATTATTGATCTAAGATCCAAGATCTCAAATTTTAGCCAGCGAACTTGACTGATGATAGCTGATGCCGATTGGTTTTCATAGATCTATCTTACTTCGAAAGTCGGGAGTTAGCCGGTGACGCACTCCAAGTATTTCCACTAAACACACAGTAACCATGTCCAAGGATTCAGTATATAGAGAATTAGAAATTCCGGTGTTTAACGAATACAAAGCGGTCGCATTCTTAGTGAAGGATGTCCAAAACTGGCAGACAATTAAGGAGAACTTGATCAGGGCCAACACCGAATACGATTATGCATTCATCAACGCTAAAAACATTGTCAGCCTGGAACAAATCTACAGTGCATTTTACAAGGCCATGCTAGACGATCACCACGGGACGATGAAGTCTAGAACGTTACACACTGAGGTGATATACGCACTTTCTCCGTTCAAAAATATTATGGACTGTTTGAACAAATTTGGAGTATCCAAGAGTTCTGACTCTCTGCTTATTATGAAGATAGTGCCCAACAAAGACGTCTCACAAGAGTTTGTAGATACTCATTTGAAAAATATTGGAAGTATTGTACAGGGAAAGATCGTAGCCTTGTCAGATTCAAACTTACAAGAAAGTGCTGACGTCAAGGTGATAGAAAAGAACTACAAACTGAAGATCAAAAATACCAGCTTGGAGAACGACTGGGATGAAATCACCAGAAGCCTCGTTTCAATGACACAACTCAAGGGTCTATGAGTATCATTGTACTTGTATATCTTCGAAGTAACTTTAGAGAAAAATGTAAATCATGTATCGGTTATCAGTTAACCTTCAAATATTTTAGGCGGGACGAGGGACAGAACGGCAATAGTTGGTCACTTGATTTAAACTTCTCACCTACTTCTTCTAGTGCTTTCTCCATTAAACAAGTCGACACCAATGTGCATATGCCACGACGTATAACAAAAGGAAGATACTTCAGGGTAACTATTCCAACATGCCTAATACTTTTCATGGCGTACTCTGAATGGGCATACTCTTATCGCTTTTGCTACGAGTATGTGTACAAAAAGTTCAATGCAAAACATACTATGATTGCATTCTTAGTGATAGAGAACTTTTGCCTTCTAACTACACTTACTTCTTGGCTATTGATCCTTATAGTAAAACCAGGAAAAATGCCAATGCAAGTACCTCCATATGACCTAGAAAGGTTCGTTCGTTACGGATCAACAGTTGGAAATGATTCGATCAATACCGATGATGATGTCATGTCGTCGACATCAACTATGAAAAGCACCTATGTCAACTCAGAACTACTCGAGCCCCCCGAGATATTCGAATGTGATAAAGACGGCTTGCCAGGTTGGTGCCATGAATGTGGCTCATTGAAACTTTTAAGAAGTCATCATTCGTCAATTACCAATGAATGCATTCCTATGTTTGATCATTATTGTACCTTTGTTGGATCCACTATAGGCAAACAGAATTATCCGTATTTTCTGATATTCTTGATCTCAATCGAGTCTCTTATGTGCTTTACAGTGATTACCGTGATAGTTTTTTCCGGAATATGGAACAGACTTAACGCTGCTTTGATAGTGTTTGTTATCTTTACTGGTATTATGACTATTTTGACGGGACATCTACTGTACACCACCTTTTCTGATTTATTACAGGGTGATACCACCATAGAACGACTTCAGAGATTGAGGGTACAAAAGCAGCAAAGGAAGATCAGAAAAAGCACACACGATCCTGAAGAAGACACTGTGTATGATGCCTATGTAAATATACGTCATCCGGAAGACAAGAATCTAAGGGCAGTTGTTCACTTGGAGCTTTCTGATCGGCCATATAACAATGGCCTCAAGAAGAACTGCCAATTATGGTTGACTCGTCTTCAAAGTTTTACTTCTCCAGTGGATATTGCGACATTTCAGAGCTCCATGTTTAGTGAGGAGTTCAAAACCCACATCTACAATAAGATTCAGAAAAACGATTACAAAATCTTCGGATCAGGTACTAAACTCGAGTCAGTCACTTTATGAGGCATTGTCATCTATATTACCTCCTATTTTGGTGTAATAATCCATGAGGTCGAATTCCGTCTGTAGTGTTTCGTACCTGTATGTGACTCGAATATCAGGAACATTAGTCTTTTGGATATCGTTTCCTTCAACACCCTCAAGATAGAATTGATGGCCAACCCAATGCTTTTTTAATTCATATTCAAAGCCACTCATCGTCACGGAGTTCTTGGCAAGTTCAGACATGTCCACATTAGACAACTTCCAGATTTGTGCTGCAACTGAGTACTCCTCAATCAAAGGCTCCCTGGTGTAAGAGAATTGTAATGGATCATCAGTGGATAGAGCGACATTCAGACCACGTTTGAAATATGACAGGAAAGGATTCTTATCATAAGTTAAGAACAAGGCATTATTGGATAATGGTGACATGGCAACACCAATTTGACATAAATAGTACAGGTACTGAACAAATGGAACCTTCCTCAACAGTATGCCATGACTGATACCTTCTGAAGTAAGGTATGCCGATATCAAATGCTCAGGGTCGCCTGCTTCACCAGAGTGCGGACGAAGCACCAGCGTGTTGAATCCTCTTCTCTTTCTCCATTGGTTCAATGATGTTATGTTGGAGTATAAGTAATATAGATAATATGAGTATGGAGGGTTGTACTCAGAATCCCACTTACTTGGGAAAGGAAATTTCTTGTGGAATCTATTATCAGTTTTAGACTCATCGTCGACAGAGTCAAAACCTATGACCCTTTCCAAGAACACGTGCAACTTTGGATGAGATTGAGGGTTCTTTGTGACTTCGAACAAAGGTTTGAAAATGTTATCGATGATATCCTTGAAGTTTTGAACTAATCCTCCCTTCTTATAGATATTGTATAGCCTTGGTATTTGAATCAACCATCTAACATTATGTGAGAAAAGTTTGTTGTCAATAACCCAAGCAGCAAGCTTATCCCATTCGTCAATACTTCTACCATAGATAGAGATTCGGTATTCCGCCATCTGGTACTTTGAAGATTCCAAATCGTCAAAAACTTCTTTAGTAATTTCAGCCAAGTAACGTCCATCGATGTAGTTGTCGGTCTTGAGGAAAATTTCTCTCAATCTAGATTCTCCCATCGGATTGTACTTCAAGTTGAACTTATCAAATCTGTGGAACGTGTCTCTGTGCGCATGCATGTCTAAAGTATCAATACTCAAGTCATATGCTGTCAAATTCAAGGACTCAAAAACTTGCTGTAAGGTCAACACCTGACCATCTCTCTTAATGACCTTCTCATCGGGGCAGTGCTTGATTTTATGTTTGATAAATCTAAGAAGATGCTTCTGATTCATACATGCAGAATGATGAACGTGGACGTCAACCTTTCTCACGTTGTAAAAATCTCTGTGGGGATTCTTTTTGGATTCAGATGTCTCTGCATGATCGTTTAACAAGTAGTATAGATTCCATCTGGCTTCCAAATATTGCAGTCTTTTAAATGCAAATGATTTCATTGGACCATCAGATGCAATATTGACAATTTTTTCCAGATCCATGTAGTAGTCTCTGATAGTTGGGACATTAACCAATTTTTCACGTGTTTGCGAGTCAATAATTTGGTATGTGTCTTCTGAATCAATTGTAAAATCGATGCTCTCATCAGGACCTGGAATTACACATTTCTCAAAATCAAAGTCTCTAGCATCAGCTGGATCATGCTCACCAATATTCGTGTGACGGTTCTGTGCCTTCCAGTAAGGAGGTGGAGGATTAGGATAGATCTTCCATCCCTCTTGGTTTTTCGGGTTCAGGTTTGGATCTTGCAAGGACACATCTTGGTACTTCTTTCTAGTCTCAACACACCATTTGAGTTCTTTGTAAAGATCAACAAGTTCAGCAGAGGGCTCCTCCAACGTTGAGTTGTGGTCATTTGCTAAAATACTACTCAGCTTGTAGTTGTACTCTTGATTTGGCACGTTTGGCTGTGCTTGGGTTTGATTCTGATAGTTAAGCGGTTCTCTTTGAGAAGATAGAGCTGGATGAGGTAGACCTTTTAGTGGTGTTATCTCATTAGTGGTTGGATTGTAAGAGAATCTTGAGTTACTTCTGGAAGATTTCGTATTGATCGCTGAACTGGGCGGCGGAGGTGGAATCACAAACTCAGCGATAGATGAACGTCTCAAATGGTTAACACTAGAACTTGCTGATGACGATCTAGAGTTTCTTGGTGATGATGCTAAGTTCTCCAGGGCACGTTTCTTAGATTCCTCATCTTTCAGCATTTGCTCTTCATTGTACGAAAAGTGTGGATTCAACGATTTTTCTTCGAATATGGCAGATGCACCACCTTTGTTATCGGATCCATAACTGAAAAAGTCTCCTGAAGCTTTACCAAGGGAGACATCCACAACTTTGTCAACGTCACTGTCCTCATCTTCTTCGGCGATGGCATTGCTGTTGTCGAAATGATGATGGGATGTAGGGGTGGTTGGCTTTTTTTCATCAGTAAGTGAAAGATGCTGTAGCCCCTTGCTGCATTCATCTGAGTCTTTCTCAGAACGGCCACACATTTTCAATACAAGAGGGGTTATTCTTTGTTCAACAGTAATTACTGAATAATCAAACTGTCACAATGATGGAGAAAAGAGAAGATGTGATCAGGTCACACAGAGAGAATAGCCCATCGCTTCCAGGAAACCATAATAAATGTACAGTTAGCAGTTAGCAGTTTGCAGCCAGCGACGAATTAGAGAAATTCCGTAGAAAGAAGCGCCGGGCACTTGGCATTTGACATTTGACACGGCGCACGGCATTCTTCCATTAAGGGGTCCCCGATTACGTTTGAGGACTAGGGATTCATCTGGGAGCATTCCATGTGCATGGATGGGTTACTGGGTTTATATACGGTATACCTATCGGCATTATGATGTAATTAAGGAGACTATGGGTGCAAACGCTTTGGATCTCTTGGGAACAAAGATGCACGTCTAATGTTCTTCAAGTCCAAGAAGAACATCAAGACTCTCTCTAAACCAATACCACCACCAGCGTGTGGAGGACAGCCGTATGTGAAGGCGTTGACGTAGTCAGCAACACCTGGTCCGTTTGGATCGACTTCGTGGAACTTCATTCTTTCCTTCAATAACTCAGGGTCGTGGATACGTTGAGCACCAGAGAGAATTTCTTCACCTCTCATGAAGAAATCATATGAGTTGGAGTAGTCTGGATTCTCTGGATCTGGCATAGTGTAGAACGGTCTGACTGCTAGTGGGAACTTGTCCAAGATGAAAAAATCGGTGTCGTATTTGTCTCTAACCAACTTACCTAAGAACTTCTCGTTCTCAGTTGAGAGGTCTTCAAAGGCACCTTGTTCCTTACCATTAGCGTTCAATAATTCGACAGCTTCTTTATAGTGAATCTTAACCATCTTTTCTGGAATCTTGAATTCTTCAACTGGGAATTGCTTTCTGATAGTGGCAATCTCCTTACCGTATCTTTCCTTCAATTGAGTGAAGATGAAAATCATCATGTCTGCTAAAGTGTCAACTGCTTCATGGTAGTGTTCTTCAATAGCCATTTCCATATCTAAACCAACGAATTCGGTCATGTGACGGTGAGTGTTGGAGTTCTCAGCTCTGAAGACAGGTGCAATTTCGAAAACTCTCTCAAAGTCAGCTGCGATCAATTGTTGCTTATACAATTGTGGAGATTGTGCCAAGTATGCCTTGGTTTTGAAGTAAGAGACCTCGAAAACGTTTGCACCACCTTCGGAAGGAGAACCAATCATCTTTGGAGTGTGAATTTCTCTAAACTTCCTCTCCGACAAGAATTCTCTGAAAAGGGAGCAGATACCGCTCTGTAATTCAAAGATACAATGGTTTGTCATAGTTCTCAAGTCAATGACTCTAGCATCCAATCTAGTGTCCAGATTAACAATAGGTAAGCCAGAAGCTTCAGCTTCAGCGTCGGATCTTGAAGCATCTTCAATTAAGAGAGGCAATTGAGCTGGTGCAGCAGAGATGAGATACATCTTGTTCAAGTGGATTTCAACATCTTGAACAGTTGCACTCTTGACTAATTCATCAACCTTCTTGACGGTACCATGAACCAAAACGATGGATTCCAAGCTCAAACTTGCAGCCCACTTGACCATTTGCTTTGAGATGGAGTCACCGTTAGATTTAAGTAAACCTTGAACAATGGAATCTTGTTGTCTGAATGCAAAGAAACACATGTTTGCAGATTGTTGTCTAGCGGTGTGAATTCTAGCTCTGAAAACAACTTCTTCACCATCATTAGCAGCAGATAAGTTGGAGATATCAGTTCTCTTAATACCGGTGACATCTTCCTTCTTGGATTGCATCAAAGGTTGCTTACCGTAGTTGTCCTTAGCGGTATCATTAGCAGCAGCAGCAGCATCTCTAGCAGCTTGTTCTTGTGCCAATTGTGCAGCCTTCTCAGCCTTCTTCTTCTCCTTCTCTCTTTCCTTTTCTAACTTCTTTAAAGCCTTCTTGGATAACGGTTGACCATCTGGGCCTAAAATTGGTGCCTCTGCGCCTTCTGCAGGTGCAGCAGCAGGGGTCTCATTGAGAGTGACCTCCTCGACTTTCTTGGTAATTTCTTCAGACATTGTAAGTGATCGGTGATACACGCAGAAGCTTCTGAGATATTGACCCGAATGCCGGAACAGAAACAACGTCGGCTGTGAACATTCCCCCAACTGAAATGAGTCGATCGGCGACCAAAGAGTGAGAGAGGAGCGATGAAAAATTGGGTAGGGTTTCCATTTTGAGTCAAATTGGCAGGTCGGTGATTTCACTTGAGCGCATGGAGGGCCGCAGAAATGAGAGGATTAAAAGTGTATAAACATTGTATAAACGCAAAAGAGGGGGCGGAGGGGTGTCTGACACTATACCAACTACCTGTAGCTGTGGTAAGAAGGAGAGAGCGTCATTTTCATCAGGATATATATGTTGGGGAGTCTAGTCGATGATGAGGATGAGGTAGATAATGAGGTTGATGGGGGGTGAACTCATGAGATGGATGTTCGGTTCAGAGAAAAAACAAAAAGTAAATTAAACTATAGTGCAAAATGAGCTCTGCATCTTATTTGTTGCATGGTAGAATGTATGAATGTGAAGGCAGAAAAGCTAAAATTACAATTTGTTGTTTTCAAGGAAGAAATAGTCACCGCTCGACTTTTGTTCCTTATCCATTTGAGAATCTAACTTGTTGATTCTTGGTCTGAAAGAGTTTGGATCTCTTCTAAAGGTGACATTCAAGTTCTTCAAGAATCTGTTACATCCACTCAAAAGAGATTCAGCCTTTCTTGCAGTTGCATCAATGGATGGTTTACCTTCAAACACCATAACCTTATCTGCCATGTATGTAGCCATGATGAAATCGTGCTCGACAATGAAAGCAGTCTTCTTAGAGTGAATAATGAATCTTCTGATAACCTTGGAACAGATAATACGTTGTTCAGAATCCAAGTATGCAGAAGGTTCATCAATTAAGTAGATATCTGCAGGCTTACCCAATGCCAACACAATGGCAACTCTTTGCAATTCACCACCGGATAAATGTTGCACTTCTTGATCAATGATATCTTCAATTCTCAATGGCTTAATAACATCGGTATTAAATTGTGGATGTAAGAAGGATGATCTAATCTTCTTCAAGAACAATTGTCTAACGGTACCTGTGAACTTTGGAGCAATCTTTTGTGGTTTCATAGAAACGTTCAATTCTGGAGCCTTAGAACCATCATCTGGTGCAATGGCACCTGCCAATAACTTACAAAGAGTAGTCTTACCAGTACCATTTTCACCCATCATGACGATAATCTCTGAATCATTAAATGAACCAGCTTCAACGTGCAACTTGAAATCACCTTGAGTCTTGACCATATCTGGATAAGTGAAACTTGCATTTTGTTCAATGAGCATGTAATCGGATGCATCAGTCAATCTGAATTGTAAAGATTCTGCTCTAAATCTCAAGTTTTCAGAAGGAATGTGACCTTCAAGGAAAATGTTGATACCTTCTCTAACAGATGCTGGGAAGGAAACCACACCATAGACAGAAGGAGCACCATAAAGAATACAAACATAATCAGACAAGTAATCCAAAACGGACAAATCATGCTCCACAACAATGGTATAAACTTCTGTATCAGCTAAAGATCTAATGATCAAAGCTGCATTCAATCTTTGCTTAACATCCAAATAAGAAGATGGTTCATCAAACATATAGACGTTAGCCTTTTGAACACAAGTCATAGCAATGGCAAATCTTTGCAATTCACCACCAGAAAGTTTGGAAACATCTCTCTTCAAGAGGTTTGTCAAATCGGTCATTCTAATGATATCCTTAATGGAGTTTGCGTTGGCATTACCTTCCAATCTAGCTTTCAATAGTTCACCAACTTGGGTAAGTGGACCCTTGATAGCTCTTGGAATGTTATCCACATATTGAGGCTTGATAATGGTTTTGATATTATCTTCTAAAACTTTAGTGAAATAGTTTTGTAATTCAGAACCTCTGAAATGCTTGATGATATCTTCCCAATCTGGAGGATCTTCATAATTACCGAGATTTGGCTTTAACTTACCAGATAAAATCTTCAAAGCTGTAGACTTACCGATACCATTAGTACCAACTAAACCTAAAACTTGACCAGGTCTTGGCATAGGTAATCTGTGCAATTTGAAAGAATTTGCAGAATATCTGTGTGTGACTTCATTATCCAAGTTAGTTGGTAAATTAATAATCTGAATGGCATTGAATGGACACTTCTTGGTACAAATACCACAACCAATACACAAGTTTTCGGAAATGAATGCAATCTTGCTGTTTGGTGCAACTTCAATACATAACTTACCGGTCTTCACCACTGGACATGACTTACGGCATTCTTGACGACATTTCTTTGGCTTACACTTGTCCTCTGAGACAATTGCAATACGCGTGTTCTTGTCACTCATTCTATGTTGTGTAGCGTTGGGTTGTTACCTTGGTCTCTGTATCTCAATCCCCTTGTGTTTGGAAGTGAAAGTTAAGTGCCCACTCATCATTCCCATCTGGATTCATCCGTTGAAGGTTGAGAATGTTGAAAAATTTTGAATTTTCCGTCGTTCGACGCGGCATTTGGCAATTGGCACTGAAAATTGGCGGAATTTTGTGCCAATAGAGAGGCGGGTGAAAATGATGACCACTGCAAGGCAAAAATCGGCGCGTCGGTGCCAGGCAGTAAAGAAGCAATGTCTTTTGTCTTTTGATGGTTTAATAGTACAGATTAATAAAGTGAGTAAGTCAATCATAAGAGAAGAGAAGAGAGAAGAGAGAAGAAGTGAAGTAAAGTGGCTAATTAAGAGTTGTTAGCGAACGATAACGATAAGATGCAGGGTGAGAATAAATGCAGGATGAGAGAGATGAGAAAAAGTAATTGATCGAATTTTGTTCACACAAGAACGACAATACCGACAACAAAAATGACGATGCACCACAGATACGTAAGCGACTGCAATGCACCAGCATGGGCGTAATGGACAATACTGGGCACTTGGATATGTGCTCCTGCTGCAGACATCGATTGGGAGCTTATGGAAGAAACCAGAGAACTGAAAGCGTAGATTGTTGTAGATGTCTGTTGTGTCACTCGGACAACTTCACCAGTCTCCGTGGTTTGTGGAGCGCCCCAATTACCATTACCACCGTTACCACCACCACCTGGACCAAGTATCCCACCACCTTGGATATCCGTTTGTAAGTAGACCTCCCCATCGGAGATGTAAACCTCTGTTTTCTGGTCGAAGGAATCTGTAAAGACGAGTGTTTTAGGTAATGTCAGTGTCAACGATGAAACATCCGTAAATTTCACGGCGTATGGGATAGTACCATTGGCGATTTCATAGAGTCCGTTTGATTTCAGGGATGCTGTGAAGAATGGATTTGGATTGTACGTCATAGTTGTCGTGATGGTAGATGATGATACTGTCATTGTAGTTTTTTGAACGATGGAGATTGTGTTACTGTAACTAGAAAGTTCAGTGGTACTCCCAGTGAAAGGCTCTGTTTCTGTTTCTGAATAAGGATTGTCAATAGTGGAACTAGTGGACGTTGATTCATCCCTTTTATCAAGAAGATCCGTTTCTGGTTCAACATCACGCTCTAGTAGTTTACCTGAAGAATATGTAACGGTATTGATATCGATACCCAAATCTTCTAGTTGATCTTTCAATCCAGAGAGTGCGATTTGTCCATTTTCGTTATCAATGGCCATGTAAACACTTTTCAAGAAGGGACTTGCCATTAGAGAGTAACCCAATCTGTAATCAGGTAAAAATGCCAAATAACATGCAGGATTACCCGATGTGAACACCAAATTCGTATTGTTGGAAGATGCAGGATATAAGAAGTTACCAATTGGCATCTGAATGGTGTAACCACCGAGTAACACGTTAATAGTACCAGATTCCTGCACTGAACAATCGACGATCCATCTATCGAGATCTGCGGAATAAAAGGCGTTCAACTCCACTGCCATTTCCACCAATGTAGAATATGGGATGTAGTTGTATGCGTGACGAGAGTCAATCAATGCAGGCTTAGGGTAACCGGAGACTGAGTAACGATCATTGTATGAGGGGGAGAATGTAATTGATTGTTTTGATTTACCGGAGGTGACTCCCCATCCGAAAATGGGGAATGCGGGCACGGAATAAGATATACCATCATTTAAGGGGATATATTCTTGAGTTTCATCGAGAACTGGAACGAAATCAAACAATGCCATCAAATCATCATTCTCCGTTTGTGGACTTGGGATAGTTTGCTTAATGAAAGATCTTTTAAGACCTCCGAGAATGAGTTGTGGAGCTGAAGAATTAGAAGCACCCAATGCAAGAGAGTAACCATTATTGTTAATGATGCCATTATCCACAAAATTGGAGAGGAAGTTGTGGTGATATGAGTAATCCGACTGAGATGAGCCCAATGCTAAGGCACCGACCCCAACATTTGAGAAATTTGCATAGACAAAGGGAACGTTTGAGAATTCCACCACTTCCACGCTACCGGCAATGTTGTAGGTCCATATAAAGTTGTCAATGGCCCAAGTACCGGAGGTGAATATGCTCGACATGTAAGTGAGGGAATATTGTGTTGCATCCTTAAACCCAACAACGAGTTGCGATGAGAGGTCAATAAAATGGCCGCTCACTGAGTTGAGGATATCGTATACCCCCGAGCCAGAACATGCTTGAACGTGCACGGAGTTGAGCATGTCTACAGTGAGCGAAGAGACTGTAGATGATGATGATGAAGATGATGACGTGTTTGAGTTTGTGGCAGTTGTCGTCGTGGTGGGGTCTTCGTGAGCTGCAGAGTTCGGTGGAAGATTCAAGTCGGTTGATCGAGGTAAGATTGTCGTTGTCAAGTACGCTACAGTGGATGCGGCACATGTAGGGAAGTCTGGTTTAGCGGGAAGCCACATATCACCCTGTAGAACGTCAAGCCTCATACGCAGTTGTTGCTCGGGCTGACCCACTTCAAAGATGTAGTCATAATAGAGTTCTTGCCTTTGAAAAAGCTTGAGGAAGGGTAAACCTGAGGTGGAGAGGTTATCAAATTGGCCACTAGTGGGGAGCGAGGGCACATATGATGTTGTGGGAGGTTGCACATACGTTGGTGATGTAGATGATGTTGGTGTTGATATTGATGTGGTGGAAGCGGTGTCCACTGGAGCTGACACTACTGCACGAGTCTTTGAGCCAATAAGTATACCCGAATCGTCGGGCAGCGCCGTAGCAAGCGCTAACGTTGACAGAGTGGCAACTATGCTAAATAAGTCGATCTGCATGTATGTATGTGTATGTGTATGTGTATGTGTATATGTGTGTAAACGTGTATCAATAGCAGTTCTATCAGGAGGATAAAGTGACGTATCAGAAAGGGATAAACTTTGTTCGGGCGTTCTTCTACTAGTCGGTGAAGTAGTGAAGAAGAGTTCCGTGAGTGCCACAGATGAGTGAGTACGCGGAACTAGAGGTTAGCCTGGGGCCAAGGGTAGTGATTGAGTGGGTGAGTGAGTGAGTGAGTGAGCTCTGTTCTGCTTCAACCAAGTGGTTGATATCGTGCTGTGAGACGTTATAAATAGAGTCACGTAAAACGTAGTCAGGAGTGATTATCGAAACCCGTGCAAGTTGCAATTTTTAGCCAGAGAGGAAAGAGAAAAGGAAAGAGTTGAGTTGGGGCACTATTTACTTTACTGTGAGGAAGCAGCAGCGCGGGATCTCTTTGATAGCGAGTTAATTCTGGACAGCCGGGGTTGAGTAGTTGAGGTGAGTTAGCGGCGAGCGGCGAGCAACGTGGAGCGTGGAACGTGGAACGTGGAACGTGTATCAAGTGGTGCTGGTCTGCGGGGAGGAGAGGGGGAGGGCGCAAAGAAGTGAGCAGTGAGCAGTGGCAGCGTCATTCTCCGTTCTTCTCAGCTCTCAGCGCAGCAACAGCAACAGCAACTCAAATTAAATTTTTTGAGTTGAGCCATTGCCTTTCTTCTTTCTTCGAATCAATTGCTGAAAGCTGAGGGCGCACGGCGCGTACGGCGCATGGCACTTGTATTGATGTAACGCGTATCATGAGCTAGCTACGGCACGCGTTAGTCTGCTCGATGGCACTACGTATTAAGCTGTTCGCTGTGTGTTGGGAGTTGGGAGTACAAGCTTGCAAACTCGAGCCTTAAAGTATTACGTATCTGTGCATTGTGTGCATGTAACTATAAACTTGGTAAAAAGAAATTACTTGTCCAAATGCACACACATGGGCGATCAAATTAATAACCGCCAAGAGATCTCCAAACATAACGCCAGGTTTTTGAGTATGAGCTACATAGTATTTGGGGGAGGGAAGGGGGGTTAGTAGGGAAGCAGAGTGATGATACACTAAGTAGTTCGTTATGTTAAGGTTTATAAAGCGGGAACGGAAAGCAGTAAAAAAGAGCAGAGAAAGAAGGAAGAGGCTCAGAGGGCAGAGGGCAGAGAGCAGAGTAGATGAGAGAACTCACTATCATCCTTCGAGCGAGGGGTAGTCATCCTCATCGACAGATACTGCGGGAACATTTACGCTGGCGTTGACAATGGCATTGGTATCGACACCAGAGCATTTGCCTTGCAATTGCAATTGCCGTGCGAGGAAAGCACGTAACTGTTGCTCGTTGAGAGGCACAGTGAGATCCTCACAATCGCCTCTATTCTGTCCATGCGGCGACTGTGTCTGCGTCTGTTGTATCTGATGCAGTTGTTGAAGTTGCTGTAACTGTTGTAGCCACTGAATCTGCATCTGGCGTGACTGTGCTTGTGCTTGTACTTGTGCTCGAGCCTTTGCTTGAGCCTGTGCTTGCAGTGCTTGCATTGCGGCATTCCGTTCCTTTTCGAGTTGTTCTTGTGACTGTTTCTGCTTTAACAAGCCAATGATCCGCTCTAGTTCTTGTTGCTTCTGCAAGAGCTCCAAAGTTTCCGCATCCACCATCGGCGTCTCCTCGAGTGAAATGTGCGAGCCATAAGATTGCGGCGTGGACATGGCCGTGGACGTTGGAGGTATTTGCATTTGCATTTGCATTTGCATTTGTGCTTGCACTGGTAATGTTGTTGGTACTTGCATCTGTGATTGCTGCATAGACACGTTTGGGTTTGGCGAAGAGTTGATACTTGATGGACTCTGCAAGTATGGCACGTTGCTGTTAACGTTACCATTCTCGGGGTGGCCAGTGACAACAGTGATACCTTTGTGTTTCCCCAGTTCCAAACTTTCATTAACGTTGTGCACGTCCAAGAACTTGGAATGTTTCCCAGTTTTCTTTTTACCAATTTTCAAAGTCTTGATGTAACGATCTGGTAATCCGGGACATAATCCCATTTCAATGTGTCTCTCTACCCAAATTTCATTATTAAGGAATTTCTCACCACAGATACCGCACCATCCCATCATACCAACACGACGATTTGATTTGACTCCCGGTGGATACTTGAAATGACGTGCCTTGAGATGAGTTTTGAAAGTATCTCTACGGGAAAATCCACCTGTTTGATGACAACGTCCCTCGGGGGTATCACGATGAAATGGACAATGATAAGCCTTCTCTGAGGAGTGCTTCTTTGCATGTCGTGTCAGATAACTGCGGATCTTAAACTTGGAATCACAATGTGGGCATTGATAGTGTTTCTCAGAATCCGATACATCTTCTTCTTCATCTTCATCATCTTCGTCTTCTTCTTCATTTGCCGTTTTGAGATTGATTTTGTTCATAGGGGTACCACTGGAGTTAGATCCACTAGAACTTGTCGACTTGACTGAGGAAACCGGAGAGAGAGAAATGAATCCATTTTTTGCTGACTTATGGACATTTGAGTGTTGGTTATCAGAGTCTGGTGTGAGCTGATCGTTACTGTACGGCACGAGGTGTTCTTCTGATCCGTTATGGCCATGTGCATGACCTACAGTGTCGAGTTTGAATATCACTTCGCCATTACTGTTCGTAGAAGTTATGAATGCAGTATCTGTGTCGGTACTGCATGGCTTAACGGCGCTACTTGCACATGCGATGAGTTTGGAAAAGTGGATGGTAGTGGGGAAGAACGTATCTGCATCTGAGTGCTTTTCCTTGAGTGGCTCTAACTGCTTTTGCTTTTCCTTTTTCTTTTCATGTTCATGTTCATGTTCCTGTTCCTGTTGCTTATCTTTTTCCTCATTTACCTTTATTTTGATAGCGGAGTAACCGGTGTGAGGGAGGCTGCCATTAATAACAAGATGACATAACGCATAGATGGCGCCAATGAAGTATACAAGCGGGTATGCCAAGGCGTACAACCAGGCTGTGAGAGTTGCCATCGCGCCGGTGACTGTGTGGAGTGTGGACATTGTCAACGATCGATCGATGTGAGGTGTTGATAGTGTAGTCTAGTGTAGTCTATAGTTGAGTCTAACGTGAATGTAGAGTGGTGCTAATTTTTTTTGGGCGTCACTGCGGGGAGGGGAGGGGGGTAGAAGTGGGTTGGTTGCTGATACCGATGTAGAGTGAACTGTTTTGCTGTTCGGTGGTAGTGATGGTAATGTGACCCTCTATGTTTTGCGTATCTGGCGGCTGTGCAGTGCAGTGCTTTGCTGTGATACGATGCTGTGGTCTTCCGACCTCTGTCCTCTCGCTGTGTGCGTGCGTGCGTGGGTTGACCGGTTGTGGTTTGTGTTTCTGCTTGTCCCAGCGGGAGGCGGCAGCTCAAACGAAAAACGCGGAAATGCGAAAATGTTAAAAAATGTTAGAAAATGTGAAATGAAAATGCGAAAATTGGGAAAATGTGAAAATGCGACTGAACTGGACTTTGGACTTTGGACACTCGGGCTTCGGGCCTCGGGCCTCGGGCCGAAAATGGAAAACTGAAAATGGAAAATGCCGGAATGCAATAACGTGCATGCAGCCGCGGCGAATCGAGCTGACCAAAATAGATTTTATTCCCCGCCGCGGGCTTATATGCAAGAATTAAGAAAGCTCTCTAATTGGGGCGAATGAATTATTGTCTTCGAGCTCCAGATCAGTAACTAAAGCAGTACGCTATGCCAGTTGTTCTAGCTGTTTGTATGTAACATAACGGTACTTGGTTCCGTGATAGAACCAACCAGTTTCGCGAGTAGTACGGTGCTGAACCTCCACCATCCTATTATGTTATGAGACATGCTCTTCTCTAGATACGTGGCCTTCAAATGGGTTCTGTACAAATTATTGCATGAAAACTCGAGCGGGCCTGAAAATTCGCTGGCAAAATGATCGCTTTTATACGCGCGCATTACAGACACGCCAGGTTATATCGCCGGTTCATCGGGGTGTCTTTATAGAGCTATATTAAAGCAAGCTTCATGCTATCCATATCTACACCGACACCCCTTCCGGCACTCGAGCTAGCTGGCAATCAATAATTAATGCGCAAATGAAGCATACACATGTACATGGGGTACTAGTACGATCACGAATTGGCCTTAGCTCCGGTACTAGTACGCATACTATACATATATATTAAGCTGGATAGCCCAAGCCCATCAATAGTCTTAAGCACAAGCCCAAACCCTAAATCAAATTTAAAGCCGCAGCGCGGGCCAAGCCGGCCATCGAAGGAAATTTATGCAGGGCATCGGACATCACCGAGAGCAGTCGCCGGCGGCTGCATGGTTCCATGTGCTTGCGATAAATTGTTTCACACAAATTCTGCTCCCTAGCTAGAGTAACTCTATAGTAACCACCAAATTAATAGGCGCCTAACAGGGGGCGGAAGAACAATTTATGAATGGAAGCTGGGCTGGACGTTGCTTGGCAATTGACCGATTGGTCTATCGATTGAACGCAATCTGACCTGACAACTCGATATAGCTATATAGACCGAATAAATTGGCATTGGCAGTGGCAGTGGCAATCCAAGTTTGAGCAACTACGGCCTCATTTCCTTCCTTCCATCCACATTCATTATTCTCTCCTTCCCTCATCTCTTCCTTTATAAAATATCCATCTAAGACGTTCCACATTCCACGCTCCAAATTCAGCAATCTCTTTTTATATCAAGCTAGAATGTCCACCACCTATCCCTCGGACAATAAGTTGACCATCTCAAACATGCTCTCGGCAGACCCTGACAAAACCACTGATAAAGGTAGCAATGCCGGCAAAGTATCCATTGATAGGCTCATTAACCACTCAACCACCACTAGTCAAAGTACTAGTGTTCACAACTACATTACTGAATCCGGTGTTTCGCAAATAAACCCAGAACCAGTGAACAAGAAACGTTCATTTGACTCAATAAACGTCACAGAGGGAGCAGCAGCCGTCGCCGCAAAAGAATATGTGAAAGAAGAATGTGATCATGTCCATAATTTCTCTTCATTACCAGAACACGTCCACCACTGCAAATGGTTGGATTGTACGGATACTTTTCAAGATCCAAAGGATCTCTACGACCATCTTTGCAACTTCCATGTTGGACGCAAATCCAACCAAAACTTATCTCTAAGATGTCACTGGGGTGACTGTCAGACCACTACAGTGAAAAGAGATCACATCACCTCTCATTTACGAGTACATGTTACACTGAAACCATTCGAATGCAACAAGTGTTCAAAGAGTTTTAAAAGACCCCAAGATTTGAAGAAACATCAGAGAACACACTTCAACTCCAAAACGAGGGAAAGTGACAAATACTTTTACGACAGGGTTGACACGAACATGATAAATCCACAACCACATACAGTTCTCACTGAGGACACATCTACTCAGTATCGACAGGGCACCCGAGAGCATGAGCTGCCACAACAGAACATCAACTTATATCCCCAGGTACAACTGAAAATGCACAAATCCCCCCAATACCAATACCAACACCAATACCAACACCAATACCAACACCAACACCAACACCAACACCAGTACCAGTGTCAGAACCAGCTGCAGGATGCACTTCAGCACCCTCTTCCCCCAATGAGTTACCTTTACGGACAGCCCCTAGTCACACAGCCGCCAATATCTTCACCACAATCGCATAGCATTCCACAGTTTCATCAGCAGCATCAGCAGTACCAAATACACTACGTGGCGGCGGGCCCACACTACTACTCACAATATTCAACACTCCCAGCTCCACAGAGGCTGTCATATCCACTCCCACTTCCACAATCACAACTGTACCTATCACCACCGCCACCTGTATCACAGCAACAGCGCGTGTACGTACCACAGCAAGCATACTACTCACAGGAGCACCACTTTCCCCCTCATGCACAAATACAAACACAGTCGCAAACACAAAGACAGGTCCAGACACCGACACCTGGACCATCTGGACTATCAACACCAACAGCACCACCAGCACCAGTGCCCCAGGGTGTGCTGCTCTCCACACCGGACATCAGCATTACCACTAGCGTAGCTGAGAGCAAGCCCGTTATGTTGCTCCCGCCACTGTCCTTCTCACCACCACGCCAGCTGTTGTGCACTCCGCGCCCTGCACTCCCATGATCACATCATTGATCTAGCATTCACTCTCTTCTATAGATTACTACATACTTCTTCCCGCTTTGCTAATCCTAGCTAGTCACTGTCCCTACCTACTACCTACCCTATTGCTCTCGGAGTTGCACCTTCGGTCAGCCCAAGTCGAGCGAGGACTGAAATTTCAGAAACCGAACTAACCGCTCGCCTGGCGAGAGCACATGTACGTACGAGTTATCAAGGCGATCTTTCGACTACCAACTACCATTCCCCACTAAACCACTTCCAATTCCACTGCCACTACCACTGCCTTCGTTGCAGTAACGAACACCACACATAATGCCTCCATCTTCTGCAGACTCCTCCACAGCTGGAGCAGGGTCTCCATCGCGTGCACAATCTCAATTGCAAACCGGCTCAACCGGGTCTCACACAATCACGATACCGCAGACCCCAGACCTTCGACTACACTTAACCACCATTCCATCATCGTCATCATCAACGCAACAACAACCTAAAGAGGAAAAAGGCGAAGGAACGAAGAAGAAAGTATCATGGGAGGAAGACGTTGTCGATAATGAACTTTTGGGACGAAAAAAGACAAAGATCTGCTGTATATTCCATCCACAGGATGAAGATGAATATGAGGTAGAGAAGTCATCGTCATCATCCTCGAGTTCTAGCTCCAGTTCTAGTTCTAGTTCTTCGGAATCGGAACATGAAGATAACAGTAGCGGAGATATGGCTCAACCAAATGCCTATGAGAGACAGCCTAGGTACCGTCGGAAGAAGAAGAACTCCGAGGATGACCAGCATGGTCATGATCACAACCATAGTCATAATCACGGTAACGGTCACGGTCATGGTCATGGTCACGCAAATCATTCTCATAGCCACGCATCATAGTAACTGCCAACATAGTAGATAATACAACTATTCACTTTTTATAATTACAAAAAATGGTACACATTTCGGACAGGATACGTTAAAGGTTACAGATTGATTTCTAGGTTGATCAACACCGAGTACATCTCTCTTGGCATCCGTAACTTGATGAGCCCCGCAAAAATCATGCAGTTTTTAGAAATTTGTTTCAATTCGTGCACTTTATCCTCATCGACACCGACATAAGTCATGTAACCAATCATGTTTTGCAAACATGCCATCTCTATAATGAGCAAGTTAGGAATGTTTTTCATGATACTCTCATCGGCACTATTGAATTCCTTGATGTATGCTCTGATTTTGGAAATATCGTTCTCTGTTACAATAGGGATGAGATCGAGCGCCTTGATCTTATCCATAATGTTCACGCATCTGTTGCTCAAGTCATCATTCTCTCTACCAATAGAAAATTCCTTGATTATTTCGAAAATGTCTAAAAGTTTCTGGCACGTGATTCTACTCTTTATGGATGTCTTTGCCATAATATCAGGTGAAGAGTTGTACACTTTCAATAAATTATCACTCAATCTGACAATGCTAGTCTCACCATCATTGTCCAAGTTGTTCAAAATGTCATTGATGGACACCTTGGCATTGACCAAGTCAATTGAATTGAGGAAATCTCCCAGCAGCTTATTCACAATATCTAAAACGATATCATACTCTTCACTCAGTTGATATAACAAGATACAATCAATCAATCTACCCTCCTCATTAGCCTTTTGTGCAGCCTTCTCAGAGATATTGTAAAGGAATGACTTCTCATCTTCTAAATGAATCAAAGACTTCCTCTCTTCAATGACACCAGGAACTCTAAGTCCAGTTTTTGTAATTTTACCCAAAAGAAGAACAAACTCTCTGGTCTCCAAGACCAAATCTCTAATTGACTCTTGGCAAGTATCAATTTGTCTTTTATGGAACTCTTCATCTGCCCCATCGTTCATACAGATCAAAAATAGATACTCGCATGCAACTCTTGGGTCACTGAACTTGAACTTCTTGACATAATTACCAATCATTCTAGCAAAATTGATACTCTTGAATCCGGAATCATCCACATTGAGTAGATTGTTAACATATGCAACATTCTTTGATTCATCAGAAACCCGAATAAGACCATAATAGTTCAATGTAATGGCAAGATGAACGGCATCAATCTCATTGTTGAGCATCAAATATTTCACAGCATCCTCATATAATCCAACCAACATCAAAGTTTGCATGTACATTGGGTTCTTGGTGGAAATGTTGAAAGCTTCCGGACCAAACTCTAAAACGCTCTTCTGTAATTCAACCAATCTATAATGCTCAGTACCGATGTGCTCACCACCATCTATGGTGGAATTGCCATCCATCTCAACAGTTTCATCCTCCTTGACTAGAGAGAGATGTAACCATAACCAATCCTCAATACTCAAAACAATAGATGGGAGTGTCTTTCTTGCTAAATCACATCTACCGATGATTTTGTAGATTGCATAACGGTATGGATCAATATTCCTATTAGAACTCTTGAAATACTGGTTAAATTCGTTGTTGAGTCTACCTTGTAAATCATCACTCAATCTCTTGTTGTCAGATTCACAATACGATCTCAAGAAGAAGGGGAAAGTCTTTTCCAACTTCTGAAAAGAGTCCTCGTATTTGGAAACCAACATAACAGCCTCATTGTAACATCCTGCTCTCAAAAGATAATACAAAATAGCCCACAATGGAAGACCATTGACGAGGGTAATATTTGGCGTCTTCCAATGACCTTGCTTGTTTTTCATGGTACGGTCAAGGAAGAACATCACTTTCTCAAAGTTTGGAGCAAGCAGCTGTTCTTGCGTTTGTTGTGCGGTCAAGCCAGTGACAGATGGGTGCTTGTTGACTGTATATAGCTCGTTCAAATACTCTCTAAATTGGAACTCCAAATATGTCCTACCGTTCAAAACAATCTTCTCTCTCAATTTGATGGATTCAAAGTCGGTGAGTTTGGAATTGGTAGCCTTGGTAAATCTACCAGGTCTGAGTTGATCATTTGTGTCGTCGTTGCTGTTTTCACAGAAATCACGTAGAATTGCAAATGCCTTCTGTATCTGATCACTTTTACCACTTCCAAAATCAGTTTTGTAAAGTGTAGCAATGACAGTGGCGAGCTTGTACCATTTGCTTTGCTGTCTGGATTCATTCAATTCGTAAATAACTTCAGCGCAAAGTTCAAATTTCCTTCTGTTAGAGTAGGATAAATTAGGGTTGACGATTGAGTCGACTTGCTTGCTGGTGTTGACATCAGTGAATCTATAGTTCGAGGAAATGATACTTTTAGATTTGTTTGAACTCCAAATCAACTGCTTCTCCAATAATTCTTTCTGTGTATACTTCTTGGTTTTCTTCTCTGGCGATTTAACGGTTAATGCGGTAGGAGAAGAATCTCTCTTTAAAACACTCGACAACTTATCACAGAGTTCCTTTCTCTTTTCTTTCCAGTCAAGATTGATGTTTTGGTTGACGTACTTGTCGAAATCCTTGGTTGATGTGGATAAGGAATTCTCAATGGTTGCTAAGACATCGTCATCCTTTTGACTATACATACTGGATTCAAGCTCACTTGGCTTAACACCCGTGTGGTATCTGTAGTTCAACTGGGATTTAGAACTGAATCCTTGTCCAGAGACAGAATGTGGGCCCGACTTGAAGCTAGATTTCGCCAACTTGTCAAGCGCATTCAAATCATTCTCAACTTCTTCAATGGTGAAACCCTTGCCAATAAGCAGATAATGTGCTTTTGTGTACAAATTTGGGTCATTTGCAGTCTTGTTGAACTTTCTCAAATGATACGCTCTCTTTTGAAGCTCATTCAAGCTCAAATGGAGAGTGTCAATGTCGTCTAAACGCTTTGGTAGGTTCTTCGAAGACTGCACCAAGTCATTCAAAGTAGAGGTTCTCTTACTTTTCTCGCCAATGGATGCCGGGGAGATCTTCTGTAAGGACATAGCTGTAAACCGCGGCTGGTGTCTCTCTCAAACGCTTCCCGTCGAACATTGAATAACCAAAGGAAAGGGTGTGTTCAATGATCAATTAGCGTGTTTACTTTCACCACGGCGCTGAAAATGTTTCTACTTTTTGCTCGGTCCGGGTAATCGTGACAAGGGAACATTCTTTATTCTTCATTCTTAATCCTTCATCCTTCGATATCGGCCCTACTATGTGTTCTCTAACATGCCACATGTAAGAGTTCACTTATTATCTATACATCTATTTACACGTTGTACACTCACCCTAGAGTCGTAACTTACGCCAGTATTGGTTTGGAAACCCTTCCCAGGCGAACTTTTTCTGTTTCTCGGGAGTGATGATCATGTCATCCACTGGACAAACCAACTTGAAAGCTTCATCGACAGGTAAGTCAGCAGTAACTGGAACAAGCTCACTGAAATGTAGTTTGTTCTCTTCAGTAATTCTCTTGAGAACAGAGGCACCCCTTTTAGGAATATTCTTCTTTTTCAAACGGTTTCCAGTCTCATCATATGCATCATGAACTCTGTACATGTATTGGAAAATACATTCACGAATGATGACCTTCACACCAGCTGGTACCCATATCTGGAAAAGACCGTTAGTAGCCGATGGAGAGCTGGTCGGCTGGATGGAAATGAAGCCGAGATCTTGCACCACAATATCGATAGTCCCAAAAAATGGTGGAATGACATAGCGCTCAAGTTTTCCAAATGCCTCCTTATTAACCGCATACCTCTTACCAATTTCTATCGGCCTTGTCAAATTGATTTCCTCAGCTCTTTGCATTTTACCGTAACGAACCTCTTGCTTTTCTTCGCCCTTATTGAAAGCCAATGCCCTTTTGAAAACAACATTTTTAGGTGGCTGTAAGTAAAAGAAACCACCATAAGAATACAAGTCTTTACCATCATAAATCTTCGGTCCCTTAAAATTTGGCGAAAGATAACGACGTAAATCTTCAGCAACAAAGTATTTAAACTTTGGCTTTTGTCTTATAGTTTCTGGTGTCATGTGTTGATAGATACCCATGCCCTCTGGAAAAAATCCTGGCGTGTCCACCACAGTGTACTTATCGCTGATCATGTACTTGGTGAACTCTCTAGTAAAGCCAGGAACGTGGAACGATCCCGGAGCATCTAACCCAACTTTTTGCAAGTAGTTTTGATCCTTTTTCTCCATCTTTTTGACAACCGTTTGATCCATGCTAATGCCATGACGATGTGCAACTAATGCCTTTATGAGACTGCTTTTACCAACATTTGCTCTACCAACAAAATAAACATCACCTGCAGGCAAACATCTATCCAGCTCGCCAATATCCCACGATTTCAGTGAAGACACAAAGAACACTTTAGCCGGATCGGCATCCATGTATTCAGCAAGAACATCTTTAACGTACTGCAAACCCGTTCTATCAATTTGAACCGCTTTGCGGTAAAACAAATCAGCCATGGTAACAGCGTAGTATATACTCTTAGGATCTCTTCCATTTAATATCTTTTTGTCACAGGAAAGTGGAAAGTCCAATATCGAGACCACACTAAGAATCGTGCCATCCTTGGGGATTTTCTCCAAAATCTCTGTCAAATGGTATGGTGAGATATCGTACTTACCGTGTTTTCTCAGTTCATGACATCTTAGGCACTCAACGTGATAATTTGCTACTTCACTGAATTCTTTCACCTTATTGGCAAACATAACATCGTACTCACTCGCCAAATCATTTGCTGGTTCCACGATACCTGCCATTTTTAGATAATCACCATGTGTGATAGACTTCGGGAGAGTATCGTTACGTGGTAGCCTCAATGAGATTTGTGGAATCTTGTAGTAGTTGTCAAGAGTTTTGTCTGTACTCTGTAATGGGGCCTTCCCGCATGACTTACATGTGAGCTTATGTCTCTCTTCACCACTCTTCATGAGTGAAATGTATTCTTCATTCGCAGCTTTTAAATCAACTTCATTTCGTATAGCTTCGGTATTAACCTTGATAAGACCTTTCTTTGTGCCTACATAGAATTTACAACTTTCAATATTAGTCCTTTTTGAAGAAGGAGTATGATTCTTGACGTGGTCAGTATTACTACCATGCGGTGCAGTATTGTTTTTGCGTATGGTAGTTGAGAAAGTATGCCGTGATTGCACAGGAAAATGGGCACTTTGCACGGAGTAAAAGCGAGTGTTCCGTCCCAACAATCGATTCAGAAGTCTTAAGCGTTGCATATCAATGGCCGATATGTCAAAGGAGACAAAAAAGAGCAGTAAAGCGCAAAGCGGAGCAGACACGGAGAGAACCAAGAGAGACATGATACATGATGGGAAAGAAAATAAAAGAGCCACATGAAATTTCTTTTAAAGTGCGACATGTAGCATTTAACATTTAGCGCACGACTAAGCACTAAATACTATACATACTGAGAGGATTATATCTACTATATAGTGAGAATACCAGGGGGGATGTTGCTCTTAATGTAATACAGTAGATGCATTCTATATATAGCCTCTCGGTGAGTGATAAATAGTATCAAAACGTCGCTCAAAGATAGATCGCCCACTGCTTGAAGTTTAATCTACATAATCATGAGCACCCTGAAACTTGTAGTTGTACCCCGCCAACTAGTATAAAGTGTACGGATTTAAAAAATTGCAGACAGTATTATAAGTCAAGATAATGTTTATTTACATGCATTATGCGGGAAATGTATGTCAAATTAAGAGTGTATCAAAAAATCAATGTATGAGAAAAAGGTATTATATATATAAAGAGTCGGTGCCTGTGGATGTTCACAACGCAAGGTATTGTTAAAGCCATAAAATGTGATGAGATCAATGTGTGTAAAAAATTGTAATTGTAAAATGGATTTTAAGCTCGTAGATTAGTTATCTGCTTTCTTAGGGACTAAGACCTTATCATCTCCAGCCTTTGGAGCAAAAATGGTAGTATCTTTTTCGTGTCTGTCAATTCTTGCCTTCTCGAACCACTTCTTGAGGTTGAATAGACCAGAGATGGAGAATCCTCTAACTCTGAAAATGTAGTAACCAGCACACATAGCACCAAAATTGAAGAAGATGTAAATCCAAGCAATACCAAAGTTTCTCCAGTGTTGACTGTAGTGAATACCATATTGTTCAACAACCTGTTCTTGCATAGTGTAAGGACAGTATTTACATTGGGTGTCTTGGTTTGGATTAGCAACATAACCGCCATTGTCATCAATATACTTGGCTAAGTAATCACCACATGTTTGACCGGAAGGTGGGTCCATGATGTTATATTCGTCAAATGCACAAATCAAAACTCTGTCATGAACAATTGAGCCAACAAATGCTTGAACAAAGTAAGTAAATGGAGATGCAACGTACATGAAAGACCAGAATCTTGGGGACCACTTCTTTGGATTCAAAATACCACAGAATAACAACATGGATGCAAACAAGTTAGAGTTGATCATAGACGCTGATGGAACATCTGGAGAAAAGTAAAGGATAGCAAGACCGTATGAGATGAAGTAGATTGGGAAGATCAACACGTAAATGAAGAAGAAGAAACCTGCGTATGGAGCATCTCCAGAGTATTGTGCTGGCCAGTAGTAGCAGATGTAACAGAAGAATTCACATATGACAGACCAGAAAATTTCAATGAAAGTGTGGGAGACTAACAAACAAGACCAGTGGAAAGTATTGGATAGAGCTTCTCTGACTTCATACAACTCTCTAGATTCAATGGCAAAGACATGAGATTGGTTGATCATAGCTAGAGAAATCAATAGCAACATAAAGACAGAAGAGAACGCACCACTTGCACCTGCAATAGTGTGGTCAAAACCAACATAAGACAGACCAACGAATAGAGCACAGAAAACACATTCCAAGAACTTAGCTCTAATGTAGACAGGGGATCTCCAAAATTGTAAGTAAGTTCTCTTCAAGACAAACCAGAATTGCTGATCATAAGTAGTGGCATATTTGCTAGTCAAGTCACCAGCATTGGTATTGATTGGTCTGTTTGGAAGTTCAGCGTGTAATCTGTCAATGTCTTGAGTTACTGCTGCACATTCTGGAGAGTTGTTCCATAATTCTGCCCAATCTTGATCAGCAGAGGCAGTTGCACCAGCACCAATACAGTTCAAGATGTATTCAGCAGGGTTTTCAGACTTGCCACACATAGCACCAGAATAACGCTCGAAGTAATTCAACATGACCGAAGAGTTAGGACCAATATCACCAAAGTACACAGTCTTACCTCCCTTCTTCAATAGCAACAATCTGTCAAACACTTCGAACAAGGTAGCTGAGGGTTGATGGATAGTACAAAGAATAGCTTGACCAGAATCTGCTAGAGCTCTCATGAATTGAACAATGGACCAAGAAGACTCGGAATCCAAACCTGAGGTTGGTTCATCCAAGAACAATAACAAAGATGGCTTGGCAACTAATTCAGTAGCGATGGACAGCTTCTTTCTCTGTTCAACGTTCAAACCTCTACCAATCTTACCGACCATTGCTTCAGCGTACTTATCCATACCCAAGCAGTTAATAATCTTTTCAACGTATTCATACTTTTCAGCCTGTGGTGTTGTCTTTGGTTGTCTCAAGTCGGCAGCAAATCTCAAGGATTCTCTAACAGAGAATTCAGCCATATGCAAATCTTGTTGTTGGACGTAACCGGTTCTTCTCTTGAAGGAAGTGTCTAATGGTCTACCATTAACCAACATATCACCAGTGATGGTACCAAATGAGATTCTTTGAGCAAGGACGTTCAACAAAGTAGTTTTACCAGCACCAGATTCACCCATGAGGGCAGTCATAGTACCCGGCTTGACGTAACCTTGAATCTGGCAAAGTAATTGTCTAGTTGCACCTTCATAAGGAATAATGTAGTCCAAGTTCTTCCAAGAGAAAATATCAGCTTCAGAGATGATCTTTTCCAAATCAGCATCAGGACCATTAAGGGCAATCATCATTTCCTCTCTAGTTGCAACCTTACCATCCCATTCTTCACCACCTGCAGCGTCTGGCATGTGACCTCTCTTGAATAAAAGCATATCACCACCACTTTCGACATTCTTGATGAATTCAGCCATGAAGACGTTCAATGCAACAAAACCTGCAGTCCAACAAATGTTGATACCCCAATATTTCCAAACGTTGTGCCATCTAAAATCCAAGTGTCTCGCAAGGTACGAATCACCTGAAACCCAATCGTTACCGGCAACAGCACCAGGTAAATCACAAATTTGATTGATTATGGAAACATTCTCATAACCAGGACCGGAGGGAATTAGCTTATAACATGGCATAATTCTGTTGTGGAATTCAGTACCCATTAACGAATAGTAACAGTAAAACATTGGGTTCAAGTAATGAATCCATTTGATCCAGTGGTGCATCTTTGGTAATGGTAACATGAAACCTGCATAGACACAAAGCATCAAAACCCATAAGCCACCAACAGCGTGCGCAGTAGTACCATCTTTAGTCAATGTAGCGACTAACTTGAAGATAAAAGACATACATTGTTGAATCGTCAATAAGAAAAGGAAGAACATGAAGAAGGCACCAGCTGTGTGTTTCAAGTCAGGCATCCAATATGAGGTCAATGACAAGATAATAACAGCAATAGCTTTAGTTGGCAATTCCGTGATCATCTCTTGAAGAGCTTCAGCAGACAAGTGGTACATAGAGTATGACTTTTGTTTGACGAGAATTGGTCTATTAGCAAAAGAGTTAGCAATTTCAGCCAAAGAGGTCAAAGCACAGAATAACAAACAGTAGAACAACATACCACCACGAGAGTATGCACCAACGGTGGACTTTGGAATATGGTAGTACATGGAACCCACAACAAAACCTTTAGTGAGGAAAGAAGACAAGTAAACCATAGTGTAAGTGATATCACCCTTGGTTCTTTGGAAACCTCTGATGACCAAATATTTGAGTTGAGCAAAGTAGTTGACAACAAAGATGGATTTGGTTCTTTGTCCTGCTTGCTTTCTTTGACTAGTTGCTAATTCAAGTCTAGCCCTGGTCTCTTCTGAATTGTGAGTCTGAATGAATTCATCGTATTCTTCACATAAGTTTTGATATTCAGGAGATGCTAACCAGTATTCAACAAACTCATCTGGAGTTTCAGGAACCTTACCTTCGTAACCGGGCTTGATTTGTCTAGAAGCTGGAGATGTAACTGCGGTCAAGAATTCAGGAGCAGTCATTCTGCTTGGCTTTGCATAACCCATTTTCTCAAAGTATTCAACACCAGTCTTTGCAGGACCCCAGTAAATTTGTCTACCCTTGTAGATGACTGTGACCTTATCAAACAAATCGTAAATGTTTTGACCTGCTTGGTAGATAGCAACGAGAGCACCACATCTCAACATATTAGTTGCAGTTCTCAAACATTGAGTGAATTCCAAAGCTGTGGAAGCGTCCAAACCTCTAGTGGCGTTATCGAAACAATAAAAGGACGCATTCATGGATAATGCTTCCACAATGGAGACTCTCTTTCTTTCACCACCGGAGACACCTCTGACAAAATCGTTACCAACTCTGGTGGAGTAGGTGTGGGTCAAACCAAAAACGGTACACCATAATCTGAGCATGTTGTCAACGTATTCTTCTCTACCCATGTTATCAATTCTGGTTTTTGGAGTCTTAGTTCTTAAGGCAAACTGAATGGTTTCCTTGACAGTGATGTAAGGGAAATGGAAGTCCAATTCAGGGTTGTAAACAACATAACCTGTGCAAATAAAAAAATAAGGATAAATGGATGTTAGTAACTGTTGATCAAGTGTATACGTTGGAAAATATGTGAATTTACTTCTGGAATTAAGTACGTACCTTTATATTTCTTCATCATTTCTTCTTGGTCCAAACCATCATATGAAAAAGAACCTTCAACGTTTGTAAAGTTCTCAATTTCACCGGCACAGGATTTCAAGAGGGAGGAACAACCTGCACCGGGCTTACCTAATGCCAAGACCAATTCACCGGGTTTAATGATACCCATAAAGTTCTTGATAATTTGTCTTTGTAATCTTGTATCTTTCTTGAAGAATTTACCCGGCCATTTGACGAAATCTCTTAACATTTCTGGAACAGAAGGTCCATAAGCTGCGGATGCATCAATACCCCAACATGTGATATCTTTGAATGCCAAACCAGAGTGAGCAGATTCGATACCTTGGTCAGCTGCTCTTTCATGTAAGTACTTCAAAAGAAGCTTCAAGTCGAAATCTTGAGGGTTGACTTCGAAATGATCCAAATCAGCCTTAGTCTTTGTAGATAAAATTCTTGCTAAAGATTGAATCTTTTGGATACCTTCTGGAGTGGACAAGATTCTGGATAAGTGTTGTGATAAGTTCTCTGCATTCTCTTGAGCTTCCACATCATCAATTGGATTGAATTGTTTCACCTCATTAGGCGTTGAGTCGATACTGTCCGTATCGTTACTGTAGCTGTGAGATTCACTCATGCTGGTAACGGTTGGCTGCCAATGGGGAGGATTCAAAAACAGACTGGGCGAGACTTTACACTATCTTACCAGTTGAATACCTATACCATTCTTCATCATGCGGGGTCGCCAGGTATTTATACTATCGTCAGACGCCAAGGCCGCCAAACTCGAGGGATTTTGCAACAACATTATACGTTCTCAACCACATAAAATAGCAGCTCTTCCGAGGTGTATAGCTATACTTATCTCCAATCTCCAATTAAGGGAGAATAAGAATAATTCAGATCGACGCGAGAGTAGTGCGCTATAAGCGCGGCTTAAGTTTCCGTCTCCCTTTTTCTGCAAGCTATTTTTTTTTGACTTAACGGCCGGGGCCTATTGACTTCCGGAAATCTATCCAGTTCCCATGGGCTTCTTTCCACATGCCGTGTATGGCGGAACCGTCTATGATTATGCTCTATATCTTTGGGTGGATAGTGCAACAGACACGGTTCGTATAATAATAGAAGGTGTCTTGTAACGACGGCTTCGTTACATTCCCCGTAATGCAGTAGACAGCACTTATCGGGCTCAAGTGACCACAGCCCACACTTTCCGTGAAGCTGGTCTAGCGACTAACATCCGAGACATTAAACTCTCGCAACCGTGAATCAGCGCTGTAGCGGCTTCCCAATGCGGAAGTTCCTGCGATAGCGACCGGATTGCCACTTTCGGACCATATCCACCGGTGCGGTGCGGTGTGGTGCGTGTTACTGTTGCGATTTCGAGATGGGTACTGCAATTAACACTCAGTAACAGCAGGTTGCACTGGGTTCATGCACTGCGGCACTCAAGCTATTGATAATATTAGCTACATCAATGCTCAGAGCTCAGAGCCATCGTTAACGGTTGCATGCTGGCTAACCCGTTGCAAGCTGGTGCGAACAGCCACAGCGTCGAGGGCTGGGCCGAACGACACCCGCGCGGGTCTTTCTTTTTCTCCGCGACATTAAATTTGGGATTCTAGCTGTACTCATACAATTGAATCAAAGTTGAACCCGAATTCTCGGACGGACGGGAGACGGGAGTGAGACCAGCAGTGTGTGGGCGTCGCGTCGATTTGCGGTTGGCGATGAGCCATGGAGGATGCCCCAATCAAAGTCTGCTCTTATCGCAATGTGCTGCTTATTCAGCGGCTTGTCTTGTCGTGTCGTATAACCGCAAATTAATAGGGTCCATTGTTGATGAGATCATAGACAGCTTATAACTGCTCAATGTAGATACTCCGAACGTTGGGGACATAGTTGACACACTCATTGTTGAACTTTACTACTACAATACGTTCGCTACAAATTAGCTACACACCTCCATCATCTCAGGCTATACCGCTCCTTATATAGATTCAAGCTCATGGACCTATCTGGTTACGACTGGAAAGGCGGTACGCCCTCTAAAGGCTATATCGTGGTAAATGGTAAACGCCGAGCCCGTCGTATTCGGGGTGTAGCCTCCAATTGGTGTCAACGTGGCTGATGGCTGCAACAGCTTTTAGGCTCCATGTATTCTCTAAGGCCGCTTCACGCGCGCTTTTAAGCCTTGACATTTCTCTTGCGTTCTTTCTTAACCGTTTTACCGCTCTTAATGACCACAGTGTCAATGACAACCTTCTCCTCAACCGTGTTCCTTTCACGTTCTTTAGCTTCATCAATTTTCCGTAAATACCCGCCGAAAACGACAACTTCTGCAACCAAAACTAAAATTCCCACAAATAGTGACATTAATATCCTCAATCCGTACTGTTCAACATCAACGAGTCCCATACTACTTCCACTCCAATACCATACTGCATAGCCTGCGGAGATGACTGTAATGAAAATGTTGAATATCGTGGTTATCTGATGTTTAACTTCCTTGACTTCACTAGCAGCACCTCTCTTGACACTACCTTCTTCATCGAGAAACGAATACTTACCAATACCACCGGCCTCCTTATTCATGGACTGTGTAGTATTTCCCTTATTGAGTAGGCTCATATATTCCCTCTCGTCTTGTTCTCTACGTAACCTCTGCATGAGTTGTAAGTATTCCTTAGTCTTACCTGAACCATTTTCCACTTTTCCATTGCTGGAATCCGCTTGGTGTTGGCGTTTCGTATACGCTGTTATAATGGGTGTCATCTTACCCATGTAGTAAATCTTGCAGCTGATCTGCTTTTGCTTCTTCTTTTCATTATTGTATGAGTCGTAAACTTGCGTGAATTCATCATAACTTATGCTGCGGCTGTTCAATATTGCATCAATATCTCCCTTTTCAATGCTGCTTTCACGCACTAGCTTCTCCACGTTTGTATCAATTTGATATTTCATTATTGCGTGACCTGATCAGAGGTGAGTGTATGTCTTAGGAAGCGATATGAGAGGGGACATTGTCTTAAATCTGGAGCTAAGAGCCAAGAGCCAAAACGATACAAAATGTCATGAATCTCTCTCTTGAAATCAAATCAGGAACGCGTAATAAATTCTGCATAGTTTAGTGCATGGTACACCATCTTTCCTCAAACACAATATTATCCTGAACATACCTCCTCCTTCTCCTTAACAGGTAGCTTCTAGTCACTACAGGCCATGACACAAACTCCAACTACAGGCACTCCGTCAGACCCAAACTTTAATTTCCACCACCCTTATGAAACTCCTTACAAAGTCCAACTGGATCTTATGCACGAGATCTACAAAACTCTCAAATCACCAAACTGTAAGTTGGGAATATTTGAATCTCCCACGGGTACTGGTAAGACATTGAGTATTATCTGTTCTACAATGACGTGGCTACGGGAATGTAAAAGACAGAATAATGAACGCACGATTCGAGAGAAATTGGATAATGATGCACAAGAAGAGGACGATGATGATGATGACGAACCAGAATGGGTGAAACAATCGTTTAAGGAGAAAATATTGAAAGAATACCTCACTGAAGCAGTTAGGTTCGAGGAACATCTACAAGAAGTCAACAAACAAGGTGCTAGTGTGAATTTCGAAAAGAAGGAACCCGCCCGTGCAAGTGTTAGGATAGTTCACAAACGTAGGAAATTGAACGTGTCATCTGATGTTAACGGTGAAGAGAACTTGGATGACTTGGCACCTGATGAGTACGATATTGCCGATGAGATGCAACAGGGGAAAAACGGTATATCTAAAGATGTTGAGAAATTGTTACGATCATATGAACAAAAATCCGCCAATGTTGCCGATAGATATGGGAATACGAATAATACACATGCTACAAAGATGAATGAGAGTAAAATGAAAATCTTTTTCGTTTCAAGAACGCATTCTCAACTAAGTCAGTTTTCCAGTCAGCTTCATATGACGAATTTCCCGCCTTCAATCGAAAAACTCGAGAAGGAGACAATCAAATACTTACCTCTAGGTTCTAGAAAACAATTGTGTATCAATCCAGATGTGATACGACTGAATGATGCTCAAGCTATCAACAAAGAATGTCAAAACTTACAACAAGGTCAAAACTCTAAAATTTCCAATGGTAAGAAGGAAGATGGTCAGAAAGGATGCCCTTACATGCCCAATGCGTATGATGAGGAAGATGTTGCCAGGAAGCAACATATGAACGATTATGTGATGTCTCAGATACACGATATTGAAGAAATACATAAACTTGGAGAAAATATGCAGTTATGTCCCTACTATACCATTCGGGATGATATACCTATCGCAGAAATTATATCCATGCCATATCAATTACTACTTCATAAGGATACCAGGAATGTGCTCGGATTGGATTTGAAAGATTCTGTCATTGTCATCGATGAAGCACACAATCTCTTGGATACCATCTCTAGGATCTATTCAGCATCCATCTCTATTGAAGATATCAGACTCATACGGAAGAGCTTGAAAAACTACACAAAGAAGTTCATGTTGAAAATGTCTGCCGGGAATCGTATCAATATCTCCAAGTTGAATAAAATAGTGAATAGGATATGCAAGTTCATGGAGCAGGAAGTTGCCAATGGCGACGTCAAACCCGGAAAGTTTGTTGAAAGAAGTCAAATATTCAATGATTATGGGGATGTGACAGATCTTCTCAATGTCTATGAACTTGAGAACTATTTGATCAAGTCGAAATTGGCATTCAAATTGGAAACATATATGGAGAAAACGATAGTCGTTGCCGATAATGGCGTTCAGAAACAAAATTATAGATCAAGGGGACAACCATTATTGTTTGGACTCAAATCTTTTCTTTACTCGTTATCGAACCCATCTACAAGCGGCAAGTTCTTCTGGGATGCTGATATGAAGAATCTGACTCTTAAGTATTTGCTATTAGATCCCAGCGAAGATTTCAGAGAGATTGTTGACGAATCGAAATGTGTAATTTTGGCGGGTGGTACTATGGAGCCGGTCACTGAAATTGAGGATTTCCTTGTCCCATACTTGAATAAGAAGCAAATGCATAAATTTTCCTGTGATCACGTTATACCAGATGAAAATCTCTCGGTCTATCCTATCGGTGAATACCAAAATCAGCAATTCATCTTTACTTACCAACATAGAAGTGATGAAAGAATGATCCTAAAGTTTGGTGATTGGCTCATCCAGTTTTTGAGTAAAATTCCTCAAGGAGCTGTGGTATTCTTCCCCAGTTATGGCTATATCGAACAGGTGATGAAACTTTGGGAGAAGCTAGGCGTGATGAAACGTTTACGTGATGTGAAACATGTGTTTGTGGATGGACGTAATACAAGTGTTGAAAGCACACTTCGAGATTACGGAAATGCCATTACTGACTCAAAGAAAGGTGCAGTTCTACTCTCAGTTGTTGGAGGACGAATGTCAGAAGGTATTAACTTCTCTGATGGATTAGCTAGAGCTGTGGTCATGGTGGGATTGCCCTTTCCAGATCCCAACAGCTCCGAGATGGTGGCAAAGCGTACATATATGGAACAAAGGTTCCCTGAAAACGGTGTTGCTCGCGGTCGTGCACTCGCAGAAACAATGTGCATGCGTGCAGTCAACCAAGCCATTGGGAGAGCCATCAGAAGTATAAGCGATTACGCTGTTGTTGCCCTTGTTGACGCAAGATACAACAACCCTCGGGTCAAGTCGCAATTAAGCGGATGGGTTCGCCGGAGAGTGGTGAATCAAAAGCCTGGAGATGTCGAACGCTTTTTCGCAGCGAAGAATAGCGGAAAGTAGCTGTAAGCTGTATGGCCTGTAGTTGCATGCATGTGCGAAACAGAAAAAAGTGTTGATCTTTTCTAGACGCATCTATCTTTGAGAGTGCTTACCTCTTACCTCTTACGATCGCCTTTCGCCACTCGTCAGATTACAGCATTCCCGCATCCAAAAAATAACGCCAACGACATCCACAATGGCAGATTTTGAAGTTGAACCTACTCTTGGTGACATTGTTTCCCACGACTCCCTCAGATGGGTTTTTGTCGGTGGTAAAGGTGGTGTCGGTAAGACCACGTCCTCCTCCTCCGTCGCTATCCAACTTGCGCTTAACAACCCAAATAAAAACTATCTTCTCATCTCTACCGATCCAGCTCACAATTTATCTGATGCATTTGATCAAAAGTTTGGTAAGGATGCACGTGTCGTCGAAGGTTTACTCAACCTCTCTTGTATGGAAATTGATCCATCATCCTCCATGGAAGAATTCTCCAATTCTAACAAAATGGGAATGGACCCTAGCGATCCTTTAAACAGCGTTTTATCCGAGGTTACAAGCTCCATTCCAGGTATTGATGAAGCCTTCTCGTTCATGGAAGTTTTGAAACATATCAAGAACCAAAAGGCCAGCGCTGACGATTCCTCCGTCATCAAATACGACACTATTGTCTTCGATACAGCGCCAACCGGTCATACCTTGAGATTCTTACAACTACCATCCACCCTTGAAAAGCTTTTGGGTAAGTTCAATGAGATTACAGGAAAGATGGGTGGTTTACTCAACATGATGGGAGGTGACCAAAAGCAAGAGATGTTTTCCAAGCTTGCAGAAATCAAAGAACAAGTCACTGAGGTTAACAAACAATTCCAAGATCCTGATCTAACAACATTTATTTGCGTCTGTATCTCTGAGTTCTTGTCGCTATATGAAACTGAGAGACTCATCCAAGACTTGATGAAGTACAACATGGACGTGAACACTATTATTGTCAACCAATTGCTTTTCCCTGGCGATGACGAGTGTAAGAGATGTCAAGCTAGATGGAAGATGCAAAAGAAGTACCTCGACCAAATGGATGAACTTTACGAAGATTACCATTTGATTAAGATGCCATTGCTTGGTAATGAAATTAGAGGTTTGCCCAACTTGAAGAAGTTCTCCAAGTTCCTCATGACTCCATATGATCCTAAGAAGGATAAGGACCTTGTGTTCTCCATCGAGGAAAGATGATCTCTGCGTATTGTATATTATACACAAGTCCTCCCTGTAGCATAACATGAAAACTTTCCAGAAAGCCTTACAAATGTCGATAAAGTTTTGTTGGAAGCTCCGATCATCCATGAGACTAACACTGTAGCATCAAAACAATGAACATGTAGCGTCAGTCTGAAGAAATATAGAGAGCTGAACCCATTGAACGGATAAACGTGATCAAGTTATTGTTAAAGATTAAATTTCCGGTATCTGTTGTAGGCGCGTCACGGGAAAATCAAAGACACCGCCCGTCGTTATCAAGCTGGCGTTCGATTAACAATAACCGCTGATCTCTTAGATATGCAACAGTCATTTGCAATCCTTCGATAAACATTTACTGGGTAATGACGGATAGATACTTTTGTCGCAGCTGCAATCTACCCTTGGTAATAGATGAATCGTTGCAGAATCTAAGTCACGCGCAACAGAACCTTCTGACACTGGATTATGCTAAGAAACCAACAATACCCACCACAGATAATTCAGCCACAATTGGACTCGACAGGGCTGAAACTTCCCATAATGAGTACCCAAAGATACCAGAGTCACGAATGTTGGTTTTTAAAGAGGCAACGGCAATGCTGTCAAAAGGAACCCCCAACGATAACGGAATGCACACAGAACGTACAACGCTGGGACGAGCTATTACCAGTGATAGCTTACCATCTAATGTGCAAATTGAAAACTCACAAGAAGGAATCGTTACTGGGTTGAAAGAAATGCGCTTGGATAGAAATAGCCGCAACCCATCAAACTCTTTTGTTTATTTGCATGACAAAGTGACTTCATCGGAAGCACTTTCCTCTGTCTTCAATAGCGAAGAGGGCGATAGTATGGATGGTTCAAATATGGGATCATACAACAATAGAGATATCAGAGATGCAATGGCTAAAAGATCTGATATAAGCTCAAAAGTGGATAGTCTTGAAATGATTTTCAATATTATCTCCTCAAAATATGAAGTTGATTATCCAGTTTGTAATGACTGCGCTGAAACTTTGGTAAGGGAGATGAAACGTGAATATGAAACCCTAAACAAGGACAAAGATGTTTACCTGCATTTCTTAAAGAAGCTATCTTCACAAAATGGACCTCATTCAGAGAAGACTAAAGAGGCATTAAATGAATTAGAGGAGTTACAAAAGCAGGAAGAACAATTGCTAGAACTTTTGAAGCAAGAGGATAATAATCATGAAGAATTGAATACCGAAGTAATGAAGCTAGAAGAAGAAATTGCTGACCTCGAGAAGGAGGAGATACGGCTTTGCATAGAGAGAAACATGAAGGAAATCGAGTTTTCTGATAGCAAGAATAAGCTCGAGCAAACAGAGAACTCTTACAACGAGAACATGGATCTTCTCGATTCTTTGCGAAAAACCAACGTTTTTGGGAACTTTTTTGAGATTGACACCAATGGACAATTTGCCACAATTAATGAACTTAGACTTGGATGTCTTGATGACACGAAAGTCACATGGCATGAAATCAATGCTGCTCTCGGACAGCTCATATTGTTATTATCCACATGTTTGAATATATTAGACCTCAACTTAAGCACTTACAAATTAATACCAATGGGGTCTACTTCTAAGATCGAAAAGTATGAAAAAGATCCACGGACCTCTAAAATTACTAAATCCCAATTGCAGATGTATTGTACCGGGGACTTTTCCATTGGTGGATTTTTCGCCCAAAATGATCTGGACCTGGGGATGGTCACTTTGATAGAAGTAATCGATCAGATGGGGCAGCATTTGGAAACTTTAGATAATACATTCACACTCCCTTACGTCATGAAAGGTGAAAAGGTGGCAGGATACAACATAAAACCGTCGAGCAGAAGCGGGTGGGCTTCATGGACAAGTGCATGTAAATGCTTGATGATTAACGTTAAATGGATTCAAGCATTTTGCTTTGCACATTACTCAAACCTAGCCTGAAGGGCCACTGATTTGCAGGATATTGATTGATGGAGGGTCTATATACGCTTTTCATTTTGTAGTTTCTTCCTCGGAGGTCTAAAGTCTAAAGTCTGAAAGAACCGAAAATGAGAAAAGATATTGATTCTCCGAAAATTTTCCCAAAACGGCAAAGTAATTGCTTTTCGTTGTAAACCAAACGCCTATAGTCTTCATGCTTTTTGAATAGACACAAACATCTGAATGTAACAACTTGCAGCTCCCCAGACGCCATTTATGACTCTGACAATGCGACTACGACCAGTGGTGGTTACCGATGGGCAGAGCCCTCCCTCAGAATTTAACCGCGAGAGACTGCGGATTTCACTCCGAGAGTCAACTAGGGATATGTCATCAGAGTATATTGACATTGATTACATTGTCAACAAAGTTGAGGTAGGCCTACCAGATTCCATTACAAAAGAAGAACTACTTCAGCTCACGGCCGAAACATGTGCTTCCATGACAACTATACATTATCAGTATTCACAGTTGGGCGCAAGATTGCTTTCTCGGAACCTACAAAATAAGCTTTCTATTTTGTTCTCCGAGAATTTCCTAAAAATTTACAACTTTAACAATGAAAGCTTGCAGTATAATTCTAAGAGTATTTTATCAGAGGACGTCAAAAACACAGTATTGAAGCACAAAGATCGAATAAATGCCGCTATAGTTCACACTAGAGACTCAGACATCGATTATTTTGGTTTTCGGACTTTAGAAAAGTCATACTTAATCAAGGTTAAGGGTTCCTTACATGAAACGCCTCAATATTTATTTATGAGGGTAGCACTTGGAATTCATTTCAATGATATTGATAGCGCTATCGAATCATATGATCTTATGTCGAAGAAGTATTTCATCCATGCTTCTCCCACACTTTTCAGTTCTGGCTTGAAAACACCATTCTTATCGTCATGTTTTTTGTTAGCTATGAAGGATGATTCCATTGATGGAATTTACAAAACCTTGCACGATACAGCTATGATTTCCAAATCTTCTGGTGGTATTGGACTGCATGTCTCCAACATTCGTGCTCGAGGAAGTCCTATTCATGGATATGGTGGTACCTCGTCTGGATTAGTTCCGATGTTACGCAATTTTAACACAACAGCTCAATATGTTGACCAAGGTGGAAACAAACGCCCAGGAGCATTTTGCATCTATCTTGAGCCGTGGCACGCTGATGTTTTTGAATTCTTAGATTTGAGGAAAAATCACGGGAAGGAAGAAATGAGAGCAAGGGATTTGTTTATGGCTCTCTGGATTCCAGACCTGTTTATGAAAAAGGTTGAAACAAATGGAGAATGGTGCCTTTTTTCAGAAGATTCATGCCCTGGTTTATCTGATTGTTACGGTGATGACTTCGTTCTCTTGTATACAAAGTACGAGAAAGAGAGAATGTACATACGAAAAGTGAGTGCGAGGAAGTTATGGCATGCCATTATTGTTGCTCAAACTGAGACTGGGAATCCGTTTCTGCTATACAAAGATAGATGCAATGAACTTTCCAACCAGAAGAATCTGGGCACCATTAAAAGTTCTAACCTTTGCTGTGAGATAGTTGAGTATTCATCAAAGGATGAAACTGCCGTTTGTAATCTTGCATCATTGGCACTTCCAACGTTTGTGAACAATGGGAAGTTTGAATTTCAGAAACTACACGATATCAGCAAAGTGGCAATTAGGAATTTGGATCGTGTCATTGATATCAATCATTATCCCTTGGAGAATTGTAAAGTTTCCAATTTCAAGAACAGACCCACTGGACTAGGTGTTCAGGGTTTAGCGGATGTTTTCTTTAAGCTGAAAATTCCCTTTCAATCTGAAGAAGCGAAGAAGTTGAATATACAGATCTTTGAAACAATCTACCATGCAGCACTTGAACAATCGTGTGCACTTTCCAAATTGAACGGGCCTTACGAAACATATGAAGGGTCCCCAATATCTAAAGGAATTTTGCAGTATGATATGTGGGGAGTTGAACCATCTACTATGTGGAATTGGAGCGATCTAAAGGAGAATATTGCCAAATATGGAGTTAGAAACTCATTACTTGTTGCGTTAATGCCCACTGCCTCAACATCCCAAATTTTTGGGTTTAATGAATGTTTTGAGCCCATCACATCAAATATCTATATCCGGCGTGTTCTGTCGGGAGAACATCAGGTCGTGAACAAGTACTTAGTCAACGATTTATGTGATGCAGGATTATGGAACGTTGAGATGAAGAATAGTATCATTGCTGATCATGGCTCTATTCAGCAGATTGATGCAATCTCTGCGGATGTTAAGGCATTGTACAAAACAGTATGGGAGATATCACAGAAAACTATAATAGAGATGGCTGCAGATAGAGGTGCATTTGTTGATCAATCACAGAGCATGAATTTGTTTATGGAAGATGTCTCATTCTCTAAATTGACAAGTATGCATTTCTATGCTTGGAAAAAGGGTTTGAAAACAGGAATGTATTATTTGAGAACAAAGGCAGCGGCGTCTGCCATCCAGTTCAGTTTAGATCCTACTAAGTTGCAAACAAAGTTTTCGGTGAAAAGGAGAAGAAGAAGCGACGCAAAGAAAGAGAATCGGGCCTATTCTAGCAGGTTCAAGATGGTGAAAATGGCATCTGATGGCGATGATAGCAACCTTTCTGAGGATGAACAAGAAGAAGAAGAGGGAATAAACGAGGAACGGAATTATAACATCTTCAGCAAAACTGTGATCAGCTGTAATTTGAGTGATCCAGAGAACTGTGAATCCTGCTCGGCATGATATTGGGGGGAACACAACGCGTGTACATAAGTGATTGGGTAATTGGGAGCCTATATTAGGGGAAAGTAAGCGATCTAAATTTTGTAAATAGTATAATAATGGTAATATTAATAATGTAAAATTAACAAGTGCAATTCATTTTGAGTTGCAGAACTGAACTAAAGGTAGTCGTGGGGACTACGCTTTCTGGAACTTCAAGTTAAAAGTGATAGCTTCAGTGGAACCGCTCTCAACCTTAACCTTTTCGTTTGCAGCTGGTACGTGATCCGCAGACCATTGTGCAATACCACCAAATGTTAAAAAGTTGTTGCTGTCAATATCGAATTGAGTGGCAGTTTCAGTAGAGCTACATGTGAGATCACCTCCTTCGAAGTTACAGTAACCCTTTGAAGATTTGAGGTTGTAACCTCCAAATGGTGCAGTTTCAAGATGGTAGGTTGCACAAGTACCACTGGTAAACCAAGAACCATCTGAAATCAAACAACCGGTTTGTCCGACTGGAGAAAGAGTACCATCAATGGTTGGTGCAGAAGTTGCGGTTGAGTTTGAGGAGCCACTTGAAGTGGATGATGCGGATGAAGGTGCACCCTTGACTGGATACTTGATTTGATCTGGACAGTTGTTTGAGCCAATAAAGTCAATTGGAATATAGTCACCATCGATAACGTGACCTTGTAAGTGGTAGTAGTACCAAATTTCGTCAAGGGCACCATTCTTGTCACAACCAAAGTAGACTTCAGCGCCGAATTGGGAGTTCAATGCAGCGGAAATGTCACTTTTCGCATAGGTGACATCATTGGATGGATTGATACCTGCTTCGGATAACCATTGGTAAGATGGTAACGATTTGTACATGGAGACGACTTGCTTGAAGAATTCCACCATATTCTCATTTGGTTGGTAAGTCTCTTGGTTGAAACAGTTTGGCTTGATTGTGGACATACAAGTTGCGTGTTTATTATATTCGTGAGTCCATAAACTATCATCTTGGCCTTGATAGTCCTTCCAATTGGTGTTCATGTAGTCTAATAATTCGGTTTCACCGAACTGTTCAAGAACGGCTCTCACAGAGTCGACGTTCATGGAATCGTCACAGTATTGACCATATGTACCATCACAGTTGTCTGGCCATAAACCGTGGATTGTCCATTCATTTTCTGGACCAGTTGCTGGGTCGTAATCCCAGAATTGCGTTTGGAGTAACACACCACCTGGAGTTTCAACGCAACAAGAGTCTACATCGGTAGCGCCGGTAGAACAAGAGAGAGGAAGATCGTTAGGACATGAGTTGAATAATGGCAATTGTGTTGGAACTGGGGAAGAAGATGAAGGTGCTGCAACACCGGATGACTGCACAGTAGTAGATGTTGAAGATGATTCCGAAGAGGTAGTGGTGGATGCGTCCGAGGATGTGGAACTGGAGTCAACTGGAACTGAGTATTTCCCAATTGGACAGTCCACTGGTTGATATTTGTACTCGGAGACGTAGATAGCCTGTGCAGAAGAAAGAGCTGCTAAGATGCTGAAAAGAACGGAGAGTTGCATTGTGTGAAAGAGTGACTAGAGCTTGCCTGCCAAACGAAGTGAGTTTTACTCTTGAGATGTACAGTCTCATGTCGACTGTCATCAAAATTGGCGATATACCTGGTTATTTAAGCACAGCACACGCACACACACATGTGTGTTATCTTTTCGAAACATTTGCGCAGTTCTCAATTCTTTATCGTCTAATCGGAGTGCGTGGCCATCACCAACGTGGGTGTTTCGTGCTTCGCACATGTGGTCCAGCCGCCGGTCTGCCGTCGGAAACATAAACACGCTTATCAGAACGCGAATAGCAAAACGTGTTGGTTTTGTTTTGACAGAGACGCGCGACGCGACGGGACCCCACACGTGGATGGCATGCAATGTGACACCAGCAAGTTTATGTATGAACAAGGGCCACGTTCCCATAAACATTAACCGAGGTTAGAAGTTACAAACAACTTTTCATTTTTCATTATAGATTTAGATTTACTGTATTTTGTTTTTGTTTAATGCAATTCTGCTTATAGCTAGCTCTCAGCTTGAGATCATAGACACAATATGATTGATCAAACGGCCCTGAGACTTAGATGGAATGTGATTGGACCATCGTAGCCAGGACTAATAGGAACCTGCTGGAATCTTCCCGGAACGTGGTCAGCACTCCACTTGTTCTTTCCACCAAATGTGACCCAGCCCTCCTTCTTGTTGTACTGGAATTGCATTGGGCTTATACTGGAACCGCAAACTAGATCACCCTCGTTACCAACTTTACAATATCCCTTTGATGATTTGAGGTTGTAGCCACCAAACTCCGCCTTAATGAGTTGGAATTTGGCACAAGTTCCGGATGTGTACCAGTGACCGTTACTGATAAGACATCCAGGTTGACCCTCGGGTTTCAATTCACCATACATCTTCTTACCTGTCGGCGCTGGTGGCGCATTCGGATTGGTATGTGTTGGTTTAGGATGAGTAGGTGGTGGTGGCTTAAATCCCTTCTTAGGGATGAGTTTGATACCCGTTTCAGGACATTGCGATTCCAATAATGCGGGTATTGGAAGGTATTCACCAGCCACAATAGACCCACGGAGATGATGGAAGTACCAGACCTCCTGGAATGCTTGGAACCTGTTACACTTAATGAAAACGGGCTGTCCAAAACGTGCGCTCAATGTATCTTCAATCTGCCTCTTCGTGTACGTCTGCTCGGTAGATGGCACAATTCCGTTCTCTGCGAGCCATTGAAATGTAGGTAAATCTTCAAATAGTTCAACAGACTTTTTGAAAAAGTCCACAATATTTTGGCCTGGCTTTGTATCACTACCATAACACGATTCCTTAATCGTGGTCATACAAGTACCATGTTTGTTAAATTCGTGAATCCATAATGACTCGTCATTGCCATTGAAATTCTTCCAAACTCTTTCCATCTTTTCTAATAGTTCGTGCTCACCGTGTTCAGTCAAGATCTTACGTACGTTCCGAATTTCCATTGAAGAGTCACAAAATTGATCGAACTGTCCATCACATCTATCTGGCCATAGCCCATGCAAGGTAAACATATCTTCCGGTCCGATGGGGGGATAGTAATCCCAGAATTGTGTTTGCAAGAGCACACCTCCAGGGTACTCAAAACAGCAACTATCCTCAACAACGGTATCATTGGTACATGAAAAGGGAAGGTCGATGGGGCATTGCTTTATCTCAAAGGGTGAAGCTTGTAATTCGTCTTGCTGTATCGTCGAGGATGGCAAATACGGCAGTGGTAAGGGTTCTTGCAACCCATTCTTGATGATGTTCGGAATTTGTAGTAAAGCTGCTGTTGCAGTCGCACAAAGACCCAACTGGTGTAATAGTCTCATTGTTGGTTTGTGTACCACTTCACGCAAAACAGACATCTAGTGGGAAGAAGGGAAGAGGCAACCACTGTGGAGTACCTAGTGGGGTGCATCGAGCATTGTACTTAAAGGAATTTGGCTTGACGCGATAAGAGAAATTCGAAGACACAGCGAGCGATAAGATAAGATAAGAAGAGAAACGAGAAACGAGGGGATGCGATGCGATAAGGGAAGATGGGTTGGTCTATTTATAACAGGGTGTACTAGTCGATACATGGCTTACAGGTCTATTCCTCGTCGTCAGATTCAGCAGCGTCGGAGAGCTCAATGTCGTCGTCGGAATCCATACCGAACTTGCTGCTCTTGCCGTTCTTAGCGTCCTTGGCGTCTGCTTCAAGGGATTCTCTGAGAAGCTTGAGTCTCTCCTCCTTCACGAGTCTCTGGGTTGCAACGTATGCACCGAGTGGAGTCTTGTCCCATTTCACATCTTGCAAAAACTTGGCAACTTCAACTTTGTTCTTTGGTCCGTATTCGATCTGACTTCTATGTTTTTCAATGTATTTGGTATTCGCAGTCAATTTTTCGACAAGTGTGGTTAATTGTCTGTTAAACTTACCATTAATCTTAGCTGTGTTGTTTTTCTTGATGAACCTTCTGAGGAAAATTAATGGTGGAGTGGTCAATTCTGGGAATGCAACAGATTTGCAGTAAAGTAGGAAGAATTCACCAATTAGTTCAACGAGTTCCTCACAGACACCATCCATGTAAACACGCGTATTTAAGTATGCCTTATTCACCTTGATGTTACTCTCAAAGTCAATGGCTGGAAGAGTTTCTCTCTTACCCGATCTGGAGAACATGCTAGAGTGTAGAATTTCACATAATAATGGGAATAATGGAATGTAGACACCTGTGTTTTGGGAAAGTCTGATCAATGATCTGACAAGGTAGAATCTCAGTGGGAAGAACTGCGCACTTGGAATGAGCTTGATGGTACCAATGGTAACTTGCACCAATGGGTAAATCAGTTGCTTAAGAGGTGATTCAGTAACGTCATTTGCAGATTGCACAGAGATAACTCTGGACCAGAAGTCGAGACCGTGAACAAATTTCCAATTGTAAACAGCTTTGTAACTGTCCTTGGTAGGGTTATTGACACTACCTCTAAGATGCACTGCCAATTGTCTAACATATTCAAAACCAATTTGGTAGCCTAAAGCTTGGTTCAATCCAAATAATTCAGCAGCTGAGTTCTTTTGGAAGTTGATAAGTGGAGTGGTGTGAACGTTCGTTTTTCCACAGTTCTTCAAAAAGTTGGTGTATGTTGCTCTCAAGACAATCTCAAGAATAGATTTTGGATATTCCTTACATGCGTTATTCATCCATGCAAATGATGAGATTGCCGTTTCAAGAGAGGTGGATGAACTCCAAATATTGACAATGGCATTGACAACGAGTTTGAGAAGCTTTCTGAAAGAGATCAAATATGGTAAAAGCTCCTGCACAGATTGGAGAACAAGTGCACACGTTTCGGTGTTTGATGAATCTTCTAAAAGCGTGATCAAAGATGGGGTATGCACCTTTAATATGGTAGAAACTTGTCCAACCTTATTCTTGTTACCGTGAATGTTTCTGATACCATGTGAGGACACCTTGTAAGGAGTAACCTTTTGCACACCTAGCGGGAAATCCTGTAACACGACAAGCATGAGACTCTTGAAAACAGCCTCTTCGGTGACGGCATATTTGAATGCTTCGCCCTTCTCAGCATTGATAGCTGCCTTGTATGCAATGACGACATTCTTCAAAGTCTTCACGGATGGTGCTTCGGATCTGAGATCATCTCTCCACTTCTTGACAAGATTCAGGTCAACAACAATTGCGTTTCTAGCAGTTGTGTCGGATACTGCAGCTGCGTCTTGGGTGGCAGCTGCTCCTTCCTCTTCTTCGTCTTCATCCTCGTCTTCGCTCATAGCATCTAATGGGTTGACGGCTTTAAAGTCGAGCAAATCTTTATCATTATCCTTCAAATAGCTGTAGAATTCTGGGTCATCCTTAGCAAGTTGCTCCATATCGAGCTCTTCATCTACAGCTTCTTCATCGGATGATTCTTCTTCTTCATCCTCCTTCTTTTCAGCCTTCTTCTTGTTGTCCTTTTTTGGTTCCTTTAGTTCTGGTATTTTGTCCTCCTTATCAAAGTATTCTTCAACATCAACGTCTTCAAAGACCTTGGCATTTTGTTGGTTCTTGTCAGTAACAATAGGAGCTTTTGATTCACCAGAACCTCTCTTAGGTCCAATTTTCTTTTTGTAGTTCTGAACCTTCTTTCTCTCCTTTATGGTATGCTTCAAGTGTTTCGACTGGAACTTTTTCGTTGCCTTTGCTACCTTACCCATTTTCGTTTTTTAGTGTATGGACGGTTGTCTTTGGATAGTAAACAGATAACCTTCTGTCAACTACGTTTCGTCTTCCCGGTAGTCTGAAAGAGAGAAAAAAGACTGGACCTGAAATTTTTTTCATGTTCCCAATCCGAAAAATTCCAAAAATGCGAAAAGCAAATCAACAGAAAACTAAGCGCAGTTAAACTACAATTCTCACAGACTGCACGGGACACGCACGAGACGAGCTGGAGATGGGCCGGAGTTGGCATTACCGGGATTGTAGTGATCGACAGGTTTGATCCATGCTCGGTATGTCTTCATCTGAGCTTAACCATGCACATATGAAAACTACAACTGCAATGGAGTCAGAAGAAAAAGAGAATCAGTTATTAATTTCATGTGCAGACCCAGAAGCATCATTGATAATACAACAGGAATTGTATGGTGAAATCAAACCAGCACCAATGAAACATGACCAGACGCACTTGAAACTTCCCAAACTTGATACAGTGCTTACTTTTCCCAAGCAGAGGAAAAGGTCCAACTCTATAGAGGCTCAGTTTTATCAGTCCGATGATAAGGAGAATACGCGTTTGATAGTTGCGAAACGACCATCTACATGCGGAAAGGAGGGCATGAGACACTTTTCAACTCCTCTGCCGATTAGAACAGAGTCCCTAATGGACACATCAATCCCTTGTTTGTCTCCTACTTTACAAGATGAGCATTCTTTTTTAGATGGGGATAGCACAATAACAAGTTTAGAGAGTACTGATAACTCAAGCGCTAATACCACATCCAACCTTGCATCAGACACACCAAATGTCACAAAGAGTAAATTCACTTCCCCTTTATCTGTCCGCAGTTTTTCTACTCCGATGTCCGTAGTGAGAGATAATGGCCTATTGAAAAAGCTGAAACAATTTGACCCTAAAACTCCAATACAGACCAAGCTCAAACAAGCAACTCACATAGATAACACTCAGGCGAAGATAAGGAAACTGAAAAGAGATATCGCTACATACCAAACAGAAATTGGAACAATGAAGACTGTCAAGAAGTATAGGGCTACTGGCGAGAGTGAGAAGCTTGATGTTCTTATTGAGAAGTGGAGAGATGTTGCGCAGATGGCTTCAAATTATATGCTTAATGAAGCAAGGAATAAAATTAGCCAAATGGGTGGAATCGAAACTTTTCGAGAAAAGCAGAAGAAATCTAAACAGCGGCAAATGACGTTCGAATTTGATGACAGTATGCTTTACAGGATTGAAGAATACATGGAGACAGAAGAGTATCAAGACTTGGGTAAGTACGAAAAAGATGAAATTCTATCAAAGAAGCGGGAAATCGAAGAAATGAGGGAGAAGTTAGAAAATGGAGACTTCCCCGTTGCTGATTCACTGAGTGATGAAGACGGAAATGGAGATGAGGAATTTTCAATGAAAAATTTGTACAGGCAGATGAAACTTGACTACAATTTAGTATATGGGCAGTAGGCTCATATTGACAACCCACTAAGTTGGACTTTGCTACTAAAGGAAAAGTAACTCCTCGGATGGCTTTCATAAGATGCTGTTGATTTGGTTAAACAACACGCTAAACGTAATCTATATATTATACACCAAGTGTTTTGGAGTCGAGACGATTAGAAAACATCTCCTAACTTGAGACGTGGGGCAATGTTCATAGAGATCAATTCTTGGAACAATAACTTCGCAGCGTAAGGGATGGTCATTTTGATGATTGTTTCACTGGTCTTACATGTAGGACACCATCCATTGTAACCCATCAATCCACAGGTATTACAAACGTCAACATCGAAGGCATCTGAACTCAACATCAATCTTTCAAGTAACAATTGAGAAGCACCATATGCAATCACACAATCTCTCTCCATCTCTCCCAATCTCAAACCACCATCCCTGGATCTACCTTCCGTTGGTTGTCTGGTTAAGACTGCTCTTGGACCTCTTGCTCTAGCGTGCATCTTATCCAACACCATGTGCTTCAATTTTTGGTAGTAGATAGGACCGAAGAAAATGTAAGCTTGCAAACACTCCCCTGTGATACCACTATATAGCATATCCTTACCACTATAGTTAAATCCCTTATCAACCAAAATTTTGGACATATCCTCCAACTTCGAACCACCGAAACACGTACCATATTGAAGGGAACCATCAAGAACACCGGCTTTACCGGACACCAACTCAAGCATCTTACCAACAGTCATACGAGATGGGAAACCGTGCGGATTCATAATAATATCAGGACAGATACCTTGATCATTAAATGGCATATCTTCCTGTTGAACAATGATACCACAAACACCCTTTTGACCGTGTCTGGAGGAGAACTTATCACCCAATTCAGGACGACGCGTTTGTCTCAACAACACTTTTATCAATGCTTGATCATTATCACTCACAGACATCATAACCTGATCAATATAGCTTGCTTCTGGAGCTCGGTAAACCATTGGTTGGTCTCTGTGTGTTTGTTGTGGTGGTTGTTGCGCTTGTTCACCTTGGCCGGTTAAGACACTCTCTGATGCGTTCGTAGGAACACACTTGTTGACATAGATTTGGCCACTCTGCACTCTCATACCAACTTCACCTAAACCATCTGGACCTAGGGCAGTATGTTGCCAGATTGGTTCACCGTCATCATTAACTCTCATACCGGCCAAAATATCCTTGGAATGATTTGGATATCTCTTCAACACGGCGGTATTCTTACGGAAAACTTGACATCTACCAAAACCTCTATCAATAGAAGACTTGTTCAAAACAAGGGCATCTTCAATATCGTAACCAGAGTAAGACATGACCGCAACAGTTGCATTTTGACCTGCCGGTAATTTATCGTACTGAATCAATTCAATGGTCTTTGACTTCACCATCGGTTGTTGTGGATAGCACATCAAATATAGTAAAGTATCAATTCTTCTAAATTGGTTGTATGCAATGGCACCGATAGCTTGCTTACCCATGGCACATTGATAAGTATTTCTAGGAGATTGATTGTGATGTGGGTATGGAATCAAACCTGCAACTGCTCCTAACACAGTGAAAACCTCAATCTCTAAATGTGTAGTTGCCTTGATGATATCTTTCTCGTATAGGGCAATCAAAGAGTCATTTTCTTCATTGACATCCAAATATTCGACAAGACCATTAACTAAGAAATCATCAAACTCCCATTGTCCAGCCTTCAACTTGTAGAGGTGTTCTTCAGTGACTTTCGATTCACCATTTTCAACAATGATCAATGGTCTACAAATACGACCACCATCAGCAGCAATATGAACAGCACTCTGATGAACGTTAGTGTAAATGGAAACAAATGCTGAAACCTTACCTGTTCGCCTCAAATATCTGAAGGTCTTCACAAACTTATTAGGGAATCTGGTAGTTGCAACCAAGGTACCGTTTAAGTACACACCAAAAGTACCATTTGTGTGCAAGGTGGAACTGTCCGCGATATTAATGTTTTCGGCACCAAGGATGTAACATAGTTTTCTAATTGGAGTTTCTTCATCGTCGGTAGTAATATGCGTCATTAAAGCCAAATTCTTGACTAAACCACACGCTTCACCTTCTGGAGTATCAGAAGTACACAACATACCAAATTGAGATGGTTGCAACGCTCTCGGACCAGAGACTTTTCTAGACTTCTCAAATTGGGATGAGATTCTTGTCATCATACCCAATGCTGAAATATACGACAATCTACTCAAAACGTGGGTAACACCTGCTCTCTCCATCTTAAATCTTTTCAAGGACCAGTTACCGGTAGAAATAGCTCTGTTCATACCTGTGGTAATATTGTTCGAGTGGATGTTGATATGTAGAAGCGCATCAAATTCGGAAGCTCTACTTGGCTTCTTCAAAATCTTATCCAAATTCATCTTGAAATCGTTATTGAATTTCTTGAACAAATCTTCAAAAAGTAACGACATCAATTGACCTGCTAATTCTAAACGCTTGTTACCAACATAATCTCTATCGTCGACCAACTTAGAATTATGCATAGTCATAACGACTCTTCTAGTCATGATAGCGATGTAAAGGGCCTTTTCACGGAAGTCCAAGTTTTCGACGGATAAATGTGCAATAAGTGTAGATGCAATAGCTTCAATACCTTCTTGCAAGACGGTCAGCTTTGGTGCATTCATTCTTCTAATGGTTTTCACCTTTCTACCAATATATTCGAGTGCTTCCTTTTGGGTATAGACACCAAGCTTTGCGGCTTCTTCAAAATTGACAGCAAATATATCCTGATAAACGGAGTCATCACCACAGACAAGTTGTAAAACTTCCAAATCTGAAACAATACCTGCTGCTTTGAGAACAATGACGATAGGCACTTCTTCACTGATGGAATTATGCTTCAAATAAATCTTACCGTTTTTAGTAACAACATAAGTTTTGGACTTTCTCTCGTGAGTGGAGGAAGTAACGGAAGCCTGAACAATTCCCTTCTTATCATCGGACTCGACAATAATTCTATTCTTACTCAATTGTTCTTGCACCAAAATAACTTTCTCTGTACCATTGACGATAAAGTATCCACCTGGATCAAGTGGACATTCGTTAAGGTAAGCCATTTCATTTTCGGTTCTTCCGTTAAGGACACACTTATTCGATCTTAACATAATTGGCATCTTCCCAATCTCTAAGTCTCTATGAATTATGATTTTTCTACCACGAGTGTACTCCACGTCAACATAGATAGGCGCACTGTATGTCATGTCCCTCAATCTACATTCATGTGGAGGATATAGCACCTCTATTTGCTTTGGATCAGCCTTACTCTTATAACCAACTCTGATATCCAGGTACTTGAGATAGAAATCAGGATCAACATCACTCAAAACCTTTTCATTGGCTTCAATAATTTTCTTCAAGTCGACATCGACAAAATAATTGTAAGAGTCCAAATGCTGTTTGACTAAACCTTTCACTTTCAAGAAGGCTGGTAATAGATTCCACTTGTCTTCAGCGGTGTTGATTGGATCGGTGAGCGACTTACCCTTGTATACGGGCTCCAGAAGCTCCTCAAACGAATCATCGTGCTCTCTTTTCACACCAGCAGCCATGAATATTGTTTGCAGGCGTCGCTTTCGATGTAGTCGGTGCAGCGTCTCTTGCTGTCTTCAGATCACACTTAGTAAGCCTTGTGTCAATAAGTGAAGAACACATCAAATTTTTTCCACACCAGCTCCTTGAAGCGAAAGCGAAATTTGAGAATCGGGTCGCTAACGAAAGCAGTATCATGAGAATCGGCCCTCAACCCTCAGCCTCGGCCTAGCAGAGTTGGGATGGCACTAGTGAGTTGTTCCATACAGGGCGATACAACAGGGAAGGAGAAGCACAATAAGCAATACCAGATATGGGAACACCACAACCACCTGGAAACGGGTTTTCAGAGAGCGAGGAGGGTGACGGGGATTTTTTCAAGTCCACAATTAACGAATACCTGGACAATCTTCCAGAATCAGTGCATCAGCAATTATTCGAGTCTAGAGAAACATGTTTGGCCATTTTCAGATTACTGCCAGCCTTGTCCAAATTCTACATCATGCTTTTGCTCTTTCATGAGACCAGTGTGCCTTATTCAGACTTAAATAGATGGATTAAATCAAGTAAGAGTGCGGATTTTAAAGGGTTCGGATCACAGAATCCTGCAAAGATCTATCAGAATGATTCCCTTAAAAGATTGAAGGCATTGCATATTCTCAAGGAAGTGAAAAAGCAGATGGTACATCCAGTGACGAAACAGCCAACGGTCATTGTGTTTGTTCAATTGAATGAGATCTTCAGACAGTCGTTTAGAGATGCGCTCACTGGGTTCCTCCCTGACAGTAAGCAAAATCAAAGTGAGATTACTTTGGCAGCGACTAATAAGGAGAATGGTAAGGAGGGAGACCTCACAGGAATGTTTGATGATGATCGTGATAATGAGATCACCATTGAGTACTTAGACAAGTATTGTATCGCCAAGTGGGAGAACATCTTGCACTTCATGGTGGGGACAGAAATACGTGAAACTCCCTCGGTTGGAGTGTTACGATTATTGAGATTTTCCAAATTGATGGAACTCCCTGCTGATAGGGAGCGTCGAGATGAGTTGAATGGAATGTTGAACGATGATGTTGATCTCGCATATGATGGTGATCATGATGATAGCGGGAAGAAAAGTTTCAAGGCCTTACAGAGTCTGATGATTACCAAAAATGGATTCCAATTCTTGCTTCAAGAAATCAGTTCACAAATTTGGACTTTGTTGATCCAATACTTGATAATGGCAGAGAAATTGAAAATGAACCCTGTTGACGTTCTTAATTTCATTTTTCTTTTAGGAAGTTTGGAATTGGGGCAAGGGTATGAGATTAGTATGCTCTCCAAGACTCAAATGATTATGCTGGATGATCTACAAGATTATGGTCTGATTTATCATCAAAAGGAATCAAAGGTATTTTACCCAACGAGGTTAGCAACATCTCTTACATCTGAGACAGGAAGTTTCAAAACCGCTTCAACGGCGATTGATGAAGAAATTTCTCAACCTCGTGCAGATAAGAACACAAATGAGAGTTCTATCATCATTGAGACAAATTTCAAGATTTATTGTTACACATCCTCTCCTCTTCAAATTGCAATTTTGAATCTTTTCGTCAATCTGAGAGCGAGATTTGCCAACATGGTGACAGGTGTCGTCACCAGAGAATCCATCCGGACAGCTCTTCGTAGTGGTATCACAGCAAATCAAATCATCAACTACTTAGAGACGCATGCGCATACGGGGATGGTGGAGATGGCAGAAGCGGAATACAATAAAAAATACGAATTCCAGAGTTCCATCGGTAATACTACTGCTATTGATCAGCTGAAACTTGAGACTCTGCCGCCAACTGTAGTCGACCAAATCAAACTTTGGCAACTTGAAATGGATCGTGTGGAAGCGTTCAAAGGGTACTTGTACAAAGATTTTAATAACGATTTTGAGTTCGAAAAGCTCTTGTCTTATGGTGAAGATATTGGTGTCATTGTGTGGAAAGATCGTGCCAAGAGGAAGTTCTTTGTCACATTAGAGGGAAATCCACAGCTAATCGATTATGCCAATAAGATTATCAGAAATAGTTCAAACACTCCTCGAGCCAATACTCCTGCGTGAATTATAGCATTTATACACCCTTTATGTAGGTAATCCATAAGTGCGAGGGGCCATTATCATTCTAAAGTCGTGGCTGAGCGTTGTTTCATAGTTGCGTATTTATTGAGACAGATTAGTCTTATAATGATCTGATATAACTTCTTATGAGATCTTGTATCACTTTGCACGCATAACCATTAGTCCAACTTTAGCTACGTGTTATATTATCCCTCCAAAAGTTGCGCTGAGTCTAGCATAACTAGAAACTGAATGGTCCCAGGACCAGAGTCAGCGAAAAAGAAGGTTTAAACCGTGACGCGTCAACGTCCTTATTACTTGAACAAACGTTTACTTGGTACAAAGCTAAGCTATATATAGACTGGTGCTAGGCGATCCGCTTATTTCTCATCGAGTGCATCCTCTTCGACTTCTGTATCAGTGTCCAAATCGGTCCAGTCAATTTCTTCCTCGCTTTCTTCATCATTCTCATCATCACTACTCTCATATTCGTTTTCAAAGCTGATCTTCTTCACAGCATCACCCCTTAGTTGTGCCATTGCGCCAGCAATAGAGTCCTCGTCAGGGTCTTCGATACCGTAAACGTCGTTACTCTTACCTGCAATATCGACAGGGATGTCTTCAACCTTCATCACTAATGGGATATCGAGATCCGCACCAAAATATGCCATGTTTCTCAGAACGAGTCTAAAGTGGTACTCGCCAACATCCTTCGGCGTAGGTCCCTGTAATGGGAACTTGAATGTTGATATCTGACATAGTGAAGATTCGTAGTCTTTCTGTGAGAGATCAATGTTGGAAGTGTATTCTGCTCTGTGGAGAAAGTGAGGGATTTCAATGATTTTATTATCTCTCTGTGCAATTAGGAATGCCGCCCAACCTGAATTTTCAGTTGCGTATTCGGAATCTGGGAAAAATGGTGGTTGCAATTCAGATGCAAGTTGTGTCGATAGTAGTGGCTGTTCAGCAACGACTTTGAAGGGGTCTTTCAAATTCTCCATTGTTTCCTCTTCTGTGAATTGAGTAGCAATGACATCCTTGGAGAAAGATTTGATGTCTGGCTTCCCCTTATGTGCTGCAGATTTGATGATAAATTTGAGTGAGATGTGTGCAGAGGATGAAGGTGGGATGATATCCTCACCTGGGACTTTGAATTTACATTCGACGGGTTCGATAAGAGGAATGTGTTTTGCGTAGTTGAGTACTTTATCGACGGTATTTTTGTCCTTGATACCCAAGAATTCAGAGATGTTGATCTTATCACCTGGATTTTTCAACAATTTACCGAGAGTGAGTACAGACTGTGTAGTGTCGAGGGAATTCACATCTGTTGCTGGCAATTGAAGCAATTGTTTAAACTGATAGTGTTTAGCAGACTCTTCGATATTCAAAGCTTGGATGATGCATCTATGAGCGTCAACAATCTTTAAACAATAATCCGTATTTTTGAATGCAGCGGCAACATCGATGTAAGCACTGAGTAATTTTGGAGTGATTGCGACAATTTTCAATCTCAGTGTCTCCTCTTGTGCATTTTTAGCAACTTCTCTGTTTATGTAAGATTTGAGTAATTCATAGACTCTCTGTTTTGAGAGTGATTGATCAATTTCCATATATTCTGCAGATGCAGAGACGTGTCTCAAAACATCATCAACTAAAAGTAATTTGGTTGGACTTGCATTCATCAATAGTTTCATAAAGTTGTGAGCGGTATTGACGTGAATGTCTTGCTTAGTCTTAGATTTTACACCATTCCACCAGTTACTGACGATGAGTGGTAACACAACGGCAATGAGCAAGATGTAGAATAAGACCAAAAAGGGGGAAGTTGGTCCATCAATGAGGAATTTAGGTAATGCGATACCGTGCTTGATCTCTGAGGGACCATCTGGGTTTCCGAATTTTAAGAAATTTTCACGCACAGTTTCATCAGTGAGTGCTTTATAAGCCTTATTAATGAGCACGTAAGCTGCATCGACGGAATCAATTTCCTCTTGAGTCATTCTGGAAGTATCAATTTTATCAGGATGATATTTCAAAGATAACTTTCTGTATGCAGTTTTGATGAGTTTCTCAGAAGCAGATTCTGAAATTTGTAAGAGTTTCCAAGGATCGAAGTTAGATTCTGAGACAACAATCTCTAAAGATTTGATGTGATTTATCAAAGATGCGACAATGGCCCAACCTATAACGATGAAGCCATTTTTGACGTTCAATAACCGTGAAGCGCTCTGTGAATGACGGTATTGAGTAAGTTGTTTAGCATTGTATGGTTTAAACCAGTTCGCAATGGAATGGGTTGATGATAAACTTCTTGCATTTGTGCCAGTCGTAGATTTCACCAGTGAGTAAGCGAAGGACGCAGTCGCTGGGATGAGTGGAACCGCGATGGTGGAGAGCACAAAGTAAGGCCACGTTTCGGCATTCTCGTCGTACTCGTACCTTGCGTTGGACATTGTGTGGCTAGCGTGCAGAGATTGTTCAGCCTGTATTCCAGAGCTTGTGTATTTAGCAGAAGAAGAGACGTGTCAGTAGTCAGTAGGCGTTGCACGAAACGAAATAACGAATGGACGAGAAGTGAAGAGAGTGAAATTCTGGAAATTGGAGGCGCAACAGAAAGAGAGGAAAGAGAAAGGAGACGACGGTGGTGGGGCCCGTATTCTGCTTTCTGCTACATGTGTAACCCGTCGAGAAGCTCTGAACACAGGCAATGCGGATCTGCTTTGTGGCAGTGATATCGAGAGAGAGCAGACCTCTGTACCTGCGTGCCTTTGTGCCAGAGAGACAGACAAAGGAACAGGGAGAGGGCCATGGAGCGCTAGAAGAAGAACTGCGATGCAACATGCTAGCACACATGTCTCTAGACGTGTTTGACAGTGGAGTCGTGCCCGCAACAACGGGGAAGACGGCAACGCTCTTGTTTGTACAGGACGGTACACGTGTGTACGGACGAGCCACCAATGCCGGTGTGAAGGTCGTTATCGGTGTCGGTGCTACTGCTAGTGCTACTGTCACCCTTGAGGGGTACGTAGAGGGTGACGCGCGGCTCGTGGAACACGTCTCGGATATCATGAACGGCATTCAGCGTGCATACGTGCGTGCCGTTACCGGAGCGTTCACTACCATCGGTGGTGGTAGCGGTAGGAGTAGTGATGCTGCCGTTGAACGGGCATTGCGTTCTGGGAGCGTATTTGATCAAAGTGTCGGTAAACTCGTCTCGGGAGACATATAACATATAACATATACTGTATAAGGATAGGGAAGTAAGTAGATAGATAGTGAAATATTAAATGAGCTATTTGAGGACAACGTTGGCGCCACGAAGTGAAAGGTACTGCTGGTCGACACCAGCAGGCATGTTCTTCACTGTGCTGTAACACTCCTTGTTGTGGTATCGTATCTGGTTATGTGGAGATGTGTATTTTGCTGGGAGACCCGTTATATCGCAATAACGTTTCACTGGACGAAGAGATGGTGGAGCAGCAATGGAGAAGTGGGTAGTGCGTTGTTTCGGCGTGAGCCCCTGCTCTCTTTCCTCGTCGGCGATCTTGCTCAGACGTCGCTGTTCTTCGTTGAGCACGAGACGGCCACCCTTGTAGCGGGGGCGTTTGGTGGATCTATGCGGGTTTTTGAACTTCTCGGTCTCTGCAAAGGCGGTGATGTACTCATCCAACGATGGAGATGGTACTGTAGGACTAGGCATGATGGTGGTGAGGGCGATTATGATATGGGAACTACAAAGGGCTGCGATGTGCGTAGTACAGTGTGGTGAATTGCCATGGGTGTTAAGTCCTAAGTCTTGAGTCTTAAGTACTAAGAACTTGGGCCTGTGAGATCAAGAAAAAAGAATTTGGCGCACACATTAAGGGGAGCGACATGCGTCAGCGTCATCATCCCGACTACGACTACGGGTATCTTGGTCGTTGGATTATGTGGCAACTGGTGGTGAATGAGGAGAATTTGTAACATCATGGTCATTATGTGAGTGTGATGTGAGAATCTCCTAATTGGAATCTTCAGAGTTGGCATTATTTTGAATAAACGCTCATCATAAGGGAGCCAATTTGGATCGAACAGTGGTTGCAGAGACTGCAGGGATTGAACAGGATGTAAATTTTCATTAATTTCCGTCTCTTCCCTTTCATCTTGATCACCATTACCCCGGGATTTATTGTGGCGATTTTTATCCAGTTGAGTTTGTAGGTACGTATCATTCTCTTCGTCAGTCAGAGCAAAAGGAAACGTAGAACTGGCTGCCATTATTTCTTCATCCATCCGTCCTCTTTTAACTCTTGACTCTTCGAACGTAGATTCGTCAGTAATTCCAAAGTTCAATAATATCCGTGAAGGGTTTCCTTTTTAACCTTTGAATTCAAGATCGCTCTTACTATACCAAGCCTGAAAGTAAAAGATTAGCACAAAGGTATCTCGTGGCCTCTAAGAATTTGGAAACTATTCTCATTAACTTTCCCAATGTCACTAAATTCCATTTTTTGTCTAACTCTATCTGGAAGTCTTGCCATATTGGATAAGTCATTACCATGGATGACAAGTGCAGAATACCAGGAAATATCACCTCTGAATTTTTTCGTATTTTTCAACATTTCAAACACTCTTTTTGCTGTTGAGGTTCCAACAACCCCAAGACCGTATTCCTTTAGTGCAGCCATGTATCCTCGGTGATAGTTAGCAGGAAATATTGGTTTCGTTAGAGACTTTATCACTTCTTCTGAAACCAAAATCTCAGATTTATTAATAAGCTCATATTCATGACACTCAGATGTATCTACTGCGATAGTTCTGACAAATAGTATCAAATAACAATTATTTTTCACTTGAATATCATATTTCGCAAAGAATGTAATCGATATGGACTGAATGATTGATTTGAGAGTTTTATAATATGCAGGATCATCCGCTTCATATTCATCGATTATGTTAAGACATTCTTCTTCTGCCCATTTTGTAGATTCGTCGACTTTAAAGCTGATATCTGGAATATCGTAATCCATTATTGAAGAGTTTTTGGTTTGAACAATCAGGCATAAGAAAAGCCAAACAACACAATAAATGAGCATTCAATTTTGATGATAAAAACTACAAGAACGCAGGCTAGTGCTTTTGATAAAATTTTGCAGCAATTACTATGTAAGAACCCTTAACTATGTGGAACGGGGGTATAGAGTATAGAGTATAGAGGTGAGAAAGAACGAAGGAATGGAAGACGAGAAGGGAAGAAAAGGGAATGGAAGCGTTCACCAGCACTGGTAACCACCGTCCACGACGATGTTTTCACCAGTGGTATACGAAGAGGCGCTGTTGCACAAGAGGTAGATAACGGTTCCCGAGTATTCTTGCGGCTCGCTCATTCTCCCCTGTGGCACCATTGCCATCCATCTGTTGTATAGATCGGCATTACCATTGATGACGTTCTTCGTCAATGGAGTGGCAATGTACCCTGGTGAAAGGGTGTTCACTCTAATACCGTATTTAGCCCATTCAACAGCTAGAGAGCGTACCATATGAATGACTCCCGCTTTGGACATGTTATATGCGATTTGTGGTTGTGGATCATTGACGATGATACCAGACATGCTTCCCACCATGACAATACTGGCATCACGAATTCCCTTTGCAATTAGCGGTTTTGCAAATGCTTGTGCAATGTATAGAGATCCCAATAAATTCACTCTCATGAGAGCTTCTGCATTGGCAGCAGGGTACTCCTCTGCGGGGAAGTTCTCACAATATCCAGCTGTGTTCACCAGGTGTGTTGCCGGAGTACCAAAATCGGCCTCTATGCGGTTCACTGCGGCATGAACGGCAAATGAATCGGCAATATCACACGCGTATACGTGAATGGCCGGTACTGCATCGGGTTTGAGAGATAGCTCGTCTGTGGCATATTGTTGCAACTGTGTGCGAGTTACGCGGAGTGCATCCTCATTGCGGTCAAAGAGCGCAAGTGGTGCACCGTGTTGGAGGAGTGCCTGAAGTAACGTGTGGGCGAGGCCACCGCAAGCGCCCGTAACAATGGTGACTTCGTTGGCGAGGGAGAAAGAGACCATGGTGTGGTTGTTGTTGTTAATGTAGTTGTGGGGTTGCAGCTACAGAGAAGACAAGATCAGAACTAAATACATAGACGACTACTACCTGCACGCCTACACATGACTACCGCCGCTGTCACGTTTGATTCGCTTTACTCCACTTCATAGTGTGTCGGCTGGGCGGACTTTATAAGCACTGGGAAAGGAGAGAAGAACAAAAGAAAAGAGAAAAGAGAAAAGACGAGACATAGACAATTGACAAGACAAGACAAGACAAGACAAGAAAAGACTTAAGAAAAGAAAGGAGGAAGAGAACAAAAGAAACGAGCCGATAAGATAGTGCGAAAAGCCAAAAGCGAAAAGCGAAAACCGATACGAAGAATTAGTGCGAAAAGCATAAAGCCTAGAAGCAGGGCAGAGCACAGACCTGGGAACAGACAACTCCGAAGAAGAGGAAGAAGAGAAGAGGGAAGAGAACAGCAAACAGCAAACGGAACACAGCAAACACACACGCTAAACATGCACTCTAACACACCAGCGGTCCTTGCCTCGCTCTTTCTCGCGTCCGCAGCGTCCGCCTTTGCAGACCTCGACCGCCTCGTGCTGCCTCCACCGCTTGCACAGGCAGGCCACTTCCAGTTCCTCACCAACATTGCACTCGCCATCACAACGACGTACTTCTCCTTCTCCCTGTTGTGTCACGTTTATCCATGCCATCCACTGCTCCGTGGGAAAACGTACCTCTCTGCGTTGGCGCTCTCCCTCAACGTGGTGGTGTCTGTGGTTTACTGGTCCTTGAGACTATTTGTGCCGCAGCTCATTATGGCGGACCCGACCAAGGACTCCATCCCGCTCTCTCTCGACCTTAGACTACACCTTCTTCCCTTCCTAGCAACCGCGGTGGATTACTTCGCCTGTATGCCTCGTTGGGACATCTCATACGCTACAGCTTACGCCATCTTTACCGCAGCGGCCTCCTCTTACTGGTTCTGGCTCGAGTACCTCATTTCTCCACAAAATGGCCAAATGTACCCATACCCCTTCTTGAACGTGCCCCAGGACGTGCGCGTGGTCATATTCGCCCTCGTTGGCAGCATCGGCTTTGCCGCCTTCTGTGCTGGTAAAGTGCTTCATAGTGGCGACAGCAGGGCTAAGACTAAAGTATAGACTGGATGGTCAGCATTTGTACTTGTACTGTCTGTGTACTTCGTACTGCGTAGTGGAAATTTGAAAATTTGAAATTACGTTAAAAAACCTCTATTTGCTATCGGGTATCAGAACCGACTTGGCCTTAGGCCTTTGTTCTCTGTTCTCTTCTTCATACTCTTCCCTTCCTTTGTCCATCTCCTTCTGCAAGCTGCAAGCTGCTCCCTCGTCTCTTCTGCACAGCTCTGCTATCCCCTCACCCAGCAATGCTCGCACTCATGGCCCTCTCCTGGCTGCTGACAACAGCGCACGCCTTCTCTCTGCCATTCAGCCCGGTTGGTCAGCAGGTACTTCAGCAGCAAGACTTCCTCCTCGACTCAGCATCCATCCACGAGTCCATAGCCACTGCACGCACACCAGACATTGAAGCACTGAATGCACAGGGGACGCTGCACTATTCTCAACTGAGCCACGATGAATGGCCTATACCACTAGACTCTTACAACGATACCATAGTGCTGAGGCTGACACTTACTACCAATACCAACACTAATACCGACTATGAAAAAGCTCTTGCATCCCTACATGCAGCACCTAACGCTGCATACTCTGTGTGGGGGTCCTCTAAATCTCACGGGTTCATCGACGTCCAACTACATGCAGAGAAAATCCCAGCTCTATTGCAATACCTCGAAGAAAGTAATGTGAAAGTTGGCGCCCAACTCATGGTGGGAGACCTTGCACAGACCATCTTTGAAACTTTCCCCCAAGCACAAATCAACACCCAATCTTCCGATTCTACAGACAACGTAGAAATTGCTGCAGAACTCTTCTTTAAGTCTTATCGTGAATTGGACACCATATATGCGTGGTATGATCTCTTAGTGGATTCTTACCCGGACATCCTATCCATTGAATACATCGGCAACACTTACGAGGGAAGACCAATGAATGCATTACGTTTATCTGTTCACTCTGACTCCAAGGCAGATGCCATCAAAACAGTCGTCGTCACAGGTGGTATTCACGCTCGTGAATGGATCTCAGTCTCCACATCTTGTTATATCCTATATCAACTATTACAGGACTATGAAGCTGGAAAACCTTCAGTGAAGAGATATCTCGAGAACTTGGATTTTCTTTTTCTACCAGTGATGAATCCTGATGGTTATGAATTCTCATGGAAGAACGAACGTCTTTGGAGGAAAAACAAACAACAGACTTTCAACCCTCGTTGTCAAGGTATTGATATCGATCACTCTTTCGATTTCCATTTCACATCAGGCTTTGAATCCCCTTGCTCAGATGATTATCCCGGAGAGGCGGCATTCGAAGCATTAGAGTCTTACAATTGGGATAGATATTTAAACGAAACGAAACACTCACATCCAATCTACGCATATATTGACCTTCACTCATACGCAGAGGAAGTGCTCTACCCTTATGCATACTCTTGCGACATTTTACCTCGTGATGAGGAAAACTTACTTGAATTGGCATATGGCCTAGGTCAAGCAATCAGACTCAAATCCGGAAAGTATTATGAAATTGTTAAAGCTTGCCAAGATAAGGGTGCCGACTTGCTACCTAGTATGGGATCAGGCTCCGCTTTGGACTACATGTACCATAACAAAGCATACTGGGCATTTGTTCTCAAGTTGAGAGATTCAGGAACTAGAGGTTTCTTACTGCCTCCGCGGTTCATTAAGCCCGTTGGTAAAGAGATCTATGCCTCTGTGAAGTATTTTGCCGCATTCTTATTGTCGGATAATGCACAGAGTATAGACTTTGCAGAACAAGAACAGTCAGATATTATCTTTTGATTTCTGATTAAATCCATTCTTCATAACTTTATAACCTGTCTACACTTACGCTTCCATATCACACTACCGCTACTGGAATGGGTCTTCCCTTTGAAACCATTGAAGTAATCAGTTCAAAAACGACCTGCGCAGCATTAGTGCTAGTCACCTCAGCATGATCGAAACTTGGAGCAACTTCGACAACATCGGCTCCAACGAGATTCAAAAAGTCCAACTTACGTAACAAGTAGACAACCTCTCGTGGTAACATCCCACCAGGTTCAATGGTTCCCGTACCCGGTGTAAACCCCGGATCCATACAATCCACATCCAAGCTGATAAAGGTCGGCATATCGCCAATCCTTTCCCTAATCTCGGCAACCATCTTGTCGAGTCCGGCTCTCCCATCAATCCAAACATCATCTGCACTATACCTTCTCCATCCTTGTCTATCATCATCTTCGAAATCTGTCCAATCATTCCCTGAAATCCTGGTCCTAATTCCAATGTGTACATTAGAATCATCACTAATCAATTCCTCATTGCGTGCCATCCACAACATAGACCCATGCGTGAATTCACTCTGATTGGAGGACCAATAACTAGGATACCCTGCCGGAGACCAAGTATCCAAATGTGCATCAAAATGGATAACTGCAATCTTCCCATACAATTGCTTTAAGGACCTCAAATGGGGTAACGTAATGGAATGATCTCCACCCAATGCAACATATCTAGGTGGATGTTTCAAATCATCACTACTCTTTCGACGTTTGAGCAATTCCTCAAATGCCAAAGTCATTTGCTTAATTGCAATGACATTATCCATTGGTGAAATGGGGATATCTCCACAATCTAAAAATTGGGCCCAATCTTGATATGGATTAATACCAGCCCTAGTGTTGAACCCACGCATGGAATTCTGTCTCTGAGATGCAGCTCTGATAGCCCGAGGTCCAAACCTGGCACCTGATCGATAGGTCGTAGCAGTATCGAATGGAACTCCAATAATTCCAATATCGAATTGGACCTCGGGATTTAGTAAACATGTTGAAGTGTTCAAATGTGCAAAAGTTGGGATTCCTTGAAATGGCCATGATTCCCCCCACATTTCCTGTAAGCTTCCCAATTTGGAGTCATCGTATGTGTAGTCCTCAATTGGAATGGAAGCCAATGGAATTTGGTTGCGGATAGGCTTCTGAAATGGTGTTGCTTCGGTTATCGCCGATAGCAGCAATAGTGTCACTGTCGTCTGCAAACGCATTCTATGAAACTTGATTGCGTAGCCAATTGACCCTACTATTCTTTTTTCTGTTAACACTATTAGGCCTAACAGGGAAACTAGGACACAGTACCATGGCTGCTGGCCGGCTAACACCCTTTTATAACCTCTATTACTGGTTACTCTTTCCATTTCCTTATCATAAATTCTTATCAGTATCTGCAATTTCCCGAGATTCCCGCGGAAAATTCGGCAATTGCCAAAAAGATAATCTAGCCCTCCATGTATGCACGTGACATGCGCGCGAGCCCTTCTTCCCGCTTTGAGCTGAGCTGCCAGCTCGCACGCAGCGAATCTCTCACTGCACACCCTCACCACACTTTTCACACCTCTTCTTCAAACACTATAACGCTGATGCACCAAAATGTTACGGGCGCCTATACCGTCTTTGAAACGAACTTTCGGGAAGACAACCTAGTTCAAATCCTTCACAATGGGTACGTACATCACACTATTGAAAATGCTCGTCAAAAGGGCGTCCAAAAAACTAAAGGATTGCAGGAATTGACTGTGCAATGAGGATATGACGGAAAACCATTCAATGAAAGTGAAATGACACTCATAAAATCATCACCACTATTACCACTGGTTTACGGAGACATCGTACCTGGTAAAAGCACGCTTGAGAGACATATTAAGCCCTGGTTTCTTCTTGCCAACCTCCAGTAGAATATTGCAGAGACATTGAGCAGCGTCAGCATCGGCATAAGGTTTTTCAATTGTGTATGACATTATTAACAGTTGATTACATCACTTTAACAGCATAGCATAAGTCAAAATCCTAACATCAGAATGACAATAAAGGCATCAAATACTAACATCAATTTCATAAACGTTAACACACATCATTTCATTTCATTGCAGGTAGAGTTATCAGAAACCAAAGAAAGGGTGCGGGTTCTATCTTCACTGCTCACACCAGATTAAGAAAGGGTGCAGCAAAGTTGAGAACCTTAGATTACGCTGAAAGACACGGTTACATCAGAGGTGTCGTCAAGCAAATCATTCACGATCCAGGTAGAGGTGCCCCTTTAGCAAAGGTCTCCTTCAGAGATCCATACAGATTCAAGCTCAGAGAAGAAACTTTCATTGCTAATGAAGGTGT